>CM052327.1:10479910-10726527 GCA_028455615.1 Lasioglossum zephyrum
ACGGCAAGTCA
Source organism: Lasioglossum zephyrum (assembly GCA_028455615.1). Lineage (NCBI taxonomy): Eukaryota > Metazoa > Arthropoda > Insecta > Hymenoptera > Halictidae > Lasioglossum > Lasioglossum zephyrum. Next base: position 10,479,922 of record CM052327.1, read on the forward strand.
GACGGTCGAAATTTGGCGAAAATTTTCGAAAACCTCAGAAAATTAACTTTGTATTAGGAGAACATGATATCGGAGGAGGTATCCGATTTTCAGCAGTACAACTCAACCGCAAGTCAGGCGCTCGAAAATTTCGAAAGTTAAAATAAATATTGGAGATGTTAATGTATTTCTAGTATCGAATAGTCATGTACAGGGTGTGGAAAGAAGAACACATTAACTGTTGTAACTAATATTCTTTATTTTTCAAAAGAGTTACATATTTAACGTAATATTTATTAATATTTTGTAATATTTTTTTACATTATATTTACGCGTATCGTGGTGACATGAGAGGAAGGTCCACGGAATTAATGTGGTGACGTTGGTACGATTGCGCATCCGATTGGATCAGAGTGGAATGGGGATGCTTTGCTACACACGCATTTTCGTCTCTAATCGAAATTCTGGCTGGAGCGCTCACACATACTACGTAGAGTATGACGTCAAACCTAAATTGTGCCTGGAGGTGCGTTAGAGGTGTGGATAGTCCTGAAACATACAATATTGAACATATTACAATCTTAAACAATAATAGAGTAATCACAATAATTCCTAATACGCCTAAATCCGTGAAAATAGTATGGGGCTCTTATAGCCCACGAGATTCAGACTGAAATCCCATAAGATGTAATGTCTGTACTGGTGTTTTAAGTCTGCGGTAATGTGAATCGGTCAAGAAGAGAGCAGGAAGCAAATCAGGACTCTGTAAAATAATACTAGAATTTCTTGTTGTCAAATGGATCCGAAATTGTCACTAGATATGCGGAAAATTTACTAGGATCGAAAATCGTCACAAGATTAAGAAAAATATTACAAATTAAATTTCTAGGATTATCATTGATAAATCAATTTTGAATAGAACTTGAAAAATTCACTAGACTGAACTTCACAATTAAATTGAACAATTAAAGTTAAAATAATTCTTAATTCAGATTGAGAGTCGAATCTCACCACGGGAATGGAAAATTCTGGCACGAGAATGGTCTCGTTAGGTATGGTGGTTCCTCAGACACGTGCCATGTACGATCCAATATGCGGGCGAAGTGTACATTACCAAGATACATGGGCCCGAGCATATTTACTCGGGACTCTTCGCAAAAATTTATTCCCCCTTCGCTGAACCCCGTAGCGAGTTATTCTCGCGCCGAATATCGCAGTTATATGTGCCAGCGTTCAAATTTCTCGAGGAACGAACCCTCTCAATACGTGGCCGGAAGTGCATCTGCCGAAAGAGAGCACGAACAGCTGAGGTAGAAGGTGTTTCGAATGCAATTTTTCAGAAATGTGAGATACGAATGCGCGTTTCTGCCGACGGACGTATCGCGTCAGATCTATTCGTTCCGTTTCTCACACGATAATTTAATTTTGCACGAGTATCAATTTCGCGTTTGTCTTTCAATCAGTGACCCTATCTCATAAATTAAAGTTTCGTACTTTACCAATAAATACCGCTAAAATAGTTTTTCCCGATTTTTAAAAAAATTCATAACATCCTATTTCACATAAAACTGACAATATTCAATGAAGAAAATAGTTGTTAAGTACCACAGGATCGAAAACGTAAGGAATTTTCACTTACTACGAGTGACGGTTTGTTTGGTAGAACCACGGCGAAGTAATTATTATTTTTAGTGGAACACCCGGTAGAAATGCTGCCCGATTGGCCGTAGCAGTGGCACGCTCGAAATTGCAACCGGATAAGTATTTGCCGGATGCAGTCAGACACGAAACGAAAGTTTTCCAATAAAAGATGTTTATGTCGGCCGTCGGATAGACGATCCCGGTGGCCCGTTTCCACCACTCGGGATATTTCGAAGAAATTTTTAGGCCGTCCATGCCGCGAAACGTTGATCCGACCCGCTCGTCTCGCGTCGAATATTTACGAGTTCTTGAAAAGGTGAAAAGGCGTAGCAGCGCATACGCGACGTGGGTGCGGAGACAATATAAATTTCTCCTCTTCCCCATAATATACAACCTTTCTCAAATTGGTCCCGGGGAATAGAGCACACCAGCTCTTGGTAATATTCAAATAATCGCGCTATGAATTATCCGTGAAACTTTGAATTTATCGTCGAGCCCTTAATCCTCGAAATTTTGCGTTTCCGAAAGGAGAAAAGTATATGGGAGAGACAATATGAGAACGGTGAACCCGGCTGTGAAATATTTCGTTCCGAAGTGGAGTCGGGAAGTGCATTAAACAATTCTACAAGTATTTATTTGGTGTTCCTCGGACTGCGCAGCCCATCATTTCACGGTAGACTTGGCCAGCATTAAAAGTGAATAAAATCGTTCCGCGTTATATAAATAACAAGCTCAATTCTATTCGATCTTATTTTATTCTACTTGATTTTGTTTTATTGTACTTCATTTCATGTTTATTTGATTTGATTTCATTTTGTTGTACCTGATTTTATTGTATTGTACTCGACTTATTTGATTGCACTTGATTTCCCTTAAATGCATTTAAGGGTTAATTGTACATATTGATAATATCTTTATTATTAAAATTCATGAAAAAGTTATTCTATCTACTTTATTAACGAGAAATGTTTTTTTTTACTTTATGGAACTCACTTGCAAAATATCGTGCATTTAAAGTTGGGGTAATATATGTGTTTGAACAGGTTCAGCTTCCACCCCCTAACTTTAAATAGACAATTAAAGGCGAAGTGTTTCTGACAAAAATGTGTATAGACTTAATAAAGTGGAATACCACGGAGACAAATTTTTAATGTATTGTGTGGCGTGTAGAGTGGTCGAGGGCGAAAATGCAAGATAAAAGTGCACACAGGTCAGCAACGTGAAAAAAATTCGGTAAAAGCTGCGTCGCGTCACGACGGTGCAAGTAGTCCCGCATGAATTCAGTCCACGATCGTCCCGCTGTTTTTCGTTGTCACGTATTCTCCGCGAAGTTTGACGGAAATTATATATCCCACGTAATCGGACCTCTAACCAGCGAGTTTTCGAGGGTGGTTCCCGGCTGCAGCTGCAGTAGCAGCGCAGCTACCGTTCTTTCCCGGTGACTCCATTCAGAAAGAAAAAGGATGCACCTCGGTTGCAGCCGATGACGTAAGAGGCTGCGACCAGGGATGGCAGATAAAGGGGGATGATGTAAGAACAGGGCTGGCTCGAAAACCACCCGCACCCCCGACACCCTCTCCCTAATCTGCTTCGTTCAATTTCTACACCATTTTGTTTGAACAGAATTTTTTAAAGCACACGTTTGAAGATACCTTTAAAATCGTGTTCCCCGTACAAAATCTTTTCGAAGTAGTTCATTGAACGGTAGGAAAGCTGCTGCACCTTCGATATTCATGAAAACATCGCACTAACGACAAATACTACAATTCCGCGAAGTTCCCACGCGAATAGGTTGTTCCATCAGACCTTAAAGGGTAGAGGAGAAGCAGCAGATTCTCGGGTCGTAAAAAAATCGAGTCTGCTCTTTCACCCTTGTTCAGAGGGTGGTTTCGCGTGGCGGAGTAATTTTCACGCTCGCTGGTCTCCCAGCGGGTGGCTCGTAGACAGTTGCCAAACTTTCTAAGAAATTTCCACGGAGGTTGGGGTCGGGGTGAGTGGAGAGGGGTGGTTGGAGGTTGAGGGTGAAACCCGAGCGTGAATCCGTCACTGAGAAACTGAGAAGTAGAGATAAGGAGTAGGGGGTAGGGGGTCGCAATCGTATGTAGGTCGGCACTGTCAGTGCCGCGACCCGGTTTCCCGAAGCCACCCCCGCGCGTCCTCCCACCCCTCGGACCCAGAATCATCCCCGAAAGCGTCGTCCTGCGTCATCCCGGCTGGTCTGCAAATCCCTAAATACATTTCCACCCTCCCTTGTCCACGTCATAATGCTGTATTATTCACGGCGCGCCCCTTCTCATCCCCTTTCGCACTCCCCCGCCCCCTTTTCCCGGGCAGACACCTGCTACAGCCCTGCACCAAGAGCCCTTCCACCGACGAATTAACTCGTTATCCGACCGCTGGCCACCGGCGAATTTCCTCATCGAACCTGCTCTCTCCAACGACATCGATACTCGAGCCTCGATCCAACCCTTGCAGCCCGCAATCTCATTCTGCGAACCACCCCTTTCAATGTTTTTCTTCAAATTCGCCACATCAGTTTTAAATCGAGTTACCCTTTTTATAGGGGAGTCTTCTTACCTTCTCGTGTGTCGGATAGCCTGTAATTATTGGAAGGGCTGTTTACCCCTTGCTCTATTCCGAAAATTGTACATTTATAAATACAGTCCCGTCGGAACGAAGTGGTCATCCTTTAAAAATTAATAATTTCATTCAGAGAAAAAAATAAAATTTAAAATATTCCATTCTGAGATCTAAGCAAGTTTTATTATTAAATAAAGTAGTCATGGTTAATTCCCGAGAGAAATTGGAAACCGGTTTCTTTCGAGCTGAACTAGGGGTCGAAAGAGTATTCGGCCGATTTATTTCCCGGCGCATAAACTCTAATTAGAAATTTATTCGAGAATTCAATTGCGAGGGGGAAAAATAATCTTCAGTAATTATCAAATATTCCGAGTGTTCCTGTTCCCCTCTCGCGAACTGCATAGTCGCGCAAAACTAATTATCTCGCGTAATTATTCAAATTGGAATATCGCGGAATCATTGCTCGGAGCTCGTACCACGGTCTGCGAAAAGATAATTCGCGAAGCGGACAGGGTTTTTTTTCCTCGTGAAACCCTTCAGATATGGATTTCTCCTCGATTCCTCGGAACCCTGCGACACGTCTGTAGCAATTACGAGCATTGATTAAATTACAAGATTTGCAAATTACTTCGATAAGTCGAATCTACCTTTTCGCGTGCATGCACGAGGAAACGATTCGAGAGTCTCGAATAAGAACCCTCGGCATAGTAGAATCTTTTAAAAGCCGTGCTTCAACTCAGAATCTCTTGAAATTGCAAGAAAGTTAAATTTTCTGCGAAAATATATCTACGTTCCAGCTTCGACGATTGAAAATTATTCGAGCTTCACACCTCTCAAATTTTAGTCTTCCGACGTAAAATTCAAACTGGAACATTTAATTTTTTATTAATTATTATAAAAATAAATTCTCTATCTCTATCCGGGACCACCTTGGCGATTGGAAATTTAATTACGTTAATAATCAACCAGGATTTGTTATTGCACGTGGACAAAATGTAAAATCTGCAATAAACAGTTGTTACACAATTAATTAAGACGTGATTTTTGATTTTACTGAGAAATAAAATCTCCGGAGATTGTTTGATCGCGCCACCAGAACCGCGAGGATCTCGGAGGTTTCAGACTTTGGAGTCCGGAACTGAATAAATTCCGTTAAAAACGAGAGAAAATCCCACATTTAAGTGGCATATATCCAGTTCCCAGACGCAAGACGGCGTGCTCGCGAGCGTGATCGAACAAATTCATTGTCGCGGGAGTCGGAGGCGTCAGATTACTTTCGTATCCTTCGCAAACGGGTCGGACGACTGTGTTTCTGTCCGGTAAGCCGGCGCAGGATCCTGATCCCGGACGAGAACCGTGCGCTGTTATCCAGCCGTGGGAGGTCCTCGCTGAATATTCAAGACCCGGCCGCCGCCGGTTTTCGCGAACCAGAATGCTCCGGGTCCGTCACGGTTCCTTGCTAATCGGCCGATTTCGCGTATGCGCCCCCACGAACGCGTCAGCTGTTATTTCCACCGGGAGAACAATGCGCCGCTCGGGAAATTTTAAGCACGATCTTAGACACCGCCGAAAGAGACTCGCAGAACTCTTTGGAAACTACCTTGACGCTCCAGACGAATCCGGAATGTTTCCCACTGGGAACTGAACTCGGTTACCCAAGTAAATGCGAAGCCGTTTTCACGAATTTCTTCACGGAAACGCGTCGCCTCGAATAATTTGAAATTTGCTAGACTTATTAAACAAGATTTTAAGAGTGTACTGAAATTTTTTTAGCAAACGATGATCGTTTTCTTCGGAGTTACAGTGTTGGTCATCCTCCGAACCTGAATTTTCAATTTCACAATTTATACAAGCTATCATTTCAATTTTTCAAAGTACTATGAAATTTGCAAGTTGGAATATAAAAAGAATATAAGAATTCTATTTGAAGATTTAGCAGAGACACCATCGAAGACTCGAACAATAAGATTTGTGTAGAAATTGATTCTTTTCTATCGGCGGGGAAAAGATATTCCCCGAGACGGTCGAAAATTGAAGATTCCGTAGGTGAAATGGGATCCGGATCGTTCGAACGACGACTTTTTAAGCCGACTGTATGCGAGGGGTGGTTCTAGGACGCGGAGCTTACGTTTCCTCGAGTTGAGTCGGTGTTAATAAAATTGTCGTGCTGCGGGGGATGAAAAGGCGAGGAGGGTCCCGTCGGGCAAAGAGGCTTTTAATTAAGTAAGGCCGGGGTGGGTATCAAGGGAGTGCTGTCGCGGCCGCGACGTTGTCTAACTGTATATTTTCTTATCCGATCTTTTCTTTTAAATTTATTCGAGAGAATCCGCGCGAAGAAGGTGTGTGTCCGTCGCTTTCGGCGGACAAATCGCGGTACAATGTATTATTAACGAGAGGGCAATTAATGTCTATCAACGCTCACTGCTGAACAACGTAATACCGCGATGCAAAGTCTCGAGACTCGTACTATATGATTGACAAGATAACGACCGGTGCGTTGTACTTGCCCACGCGCGGTTTCAATATTATCGCTTGTCCGAAAGCTAAGAACGAACTGTCGGAATTCGACGTCCTGACCGTCCGCGATGAGGAAGAAAGCGCACTGATTGGTTCCTGCCGAAAGTTGCATTTACCAATCAGCATCCTCAAATAATGTTCAGCTCTCTTTGCCATGGCTCTGCGTGAAGCCTATTTCGGAGAAAGAGGACCTTTATCCGGGCCTGATTTATGGCATGTTGTAAATTCAACAGCGGAAAGAAACTGTTTTGTGCGTTCGCAGAATAAGGGTAATTGTTTGGTTAATCCTCTAAAAGGCCTTCTAGACAACGTACATATCATAGATATTGTTGGCAAGAGAAAATCTGCGTGGACGGTTCCTTTGCTACGGAACAGGGCCTATCAGAAATTGATCAGAATGCGAGGCACGCGCGCACCCTTTGGGAAATCCGAGTCCCGGCCGCTTAATTAATTTATCGCGGCCCAGACGATGTCCCGTTGATTCGAGTCGATGTTCATTATAGATATCCCAGCCTGCCGGCATTATTCTGCCGCGGGATCCGTTTAGCGCTGAGACGTTGCCGTAAACGACGTTAGAATGAATTAAACGCGCCAACGTCGGAGGACTCGTTCTCGCCGTTTATTCGGGAGCCCCTCCGCCCCCCGTCGTCGTTCGTTCGCCTCTGGCCGACGGTTTTTCGCGAGTTTTTCTTCCACGGGCGCGGTCCGCGGGACGGTCGAGAAAATCTCATTTCCTGGCCTGCTCTTATTCTATTTTCCGGCGACTCCTCTCGCGCAAGCGGCGACGAGTTCCGCGACTCGACTTGGGTTGCCTCGCTCTCCGATTCCATGTAGAAACACGAAAGGTTTTGTAATAACGGCCCAGGGACGTAAACGACCCACCCCCGCAACTGCCCTCTACCCCTGTCTCCCTCTTTTCCCTTGCAAACGAGTTCGTTTACACCCCTTCTTCTTCTCTTCCCTTTCCTTCCTTCGCCAACCCCTCAAGACTTGACCTCTCCGCGATGCTCTTTCCCCTTGAATATTCCCGATGGACCAATCGAAACAACCATACCCCGTGTCTCTGCAACACACACTACCTTCTCGCTCTCTCTCTTGCTCTTTGCCGACTCGCTCGAACGCACTCCGAGGGAGCTTCTTTACTTATTCTTCTTCCCTTACTTTGTCGTACACTTGGCTAACGAAACTACCGGCAATGTTCTTACCCCCGCTTGTAGATTGGGTATTTAAGTGCTAACGACTGCTGGCGCCCCGTAGCTACACGATTATGTAGACCGGTGTGGCATTAGGTTCTTAACTCGTACTACGGTTAACTGGTAACCTCGTCTCTTGCGCGTTCTCTGTATCCGAACCACTCCAAACTGCTCTGCAGTTTATTAAACTTTTACACTTTTCTCAAGTATTTGGTAAATGTCTTTATCATTCTTGTTGTTAGCTTCGACTACTGTTCTTCTCTCTTTGGGGCTGTTTCCTGGAACTCTTGATGGTGGATTATTTTCTTGTTGCATTCGTATGACCCTTTTGTATTCCCACGAGCCTGCACATGTTTGACCGTTCGTACTTCCAGGACTCCCGAAAGGGTATCTCTGCTGGCATTTCCAGGATCCTTGGAATAATATTTGACCTTCGTGTATCCCCAGAGATTGTCCTTGGAATATTTGACCTTGGTATTTTTTATTAGATTCTTTGATATATTCTATATATCCCTTAATTATCCAAACACAATATATACCCAACAAATATTTAATTACCACTTTCCTCGGTCCACCTGAAAATTTCCTCCGTCAGCTCAGACTTCGTTCGAACAAACGTTTCTCTATAGTTCGCGATATTTATTTCGCTTCAGCCGAAAGTATTTCTATTCGACGGAACAATCCGAACTGACAAGAGCACGCCTCAACACGATAACAACAGCAACAATAACAAACACCTGTCGGTGTTGATTCGCTACGTTCTGCCCTGTTAAAATTGCAGTCTGTCGGCTGCATCCGCTAGTCCGATCCGTTCGTGGAACGTTTCCGAAGCTTCTCCTTCGCTTATTTAATTACGTTATCCTGCACCGATAAGAACCGACTCGGAAAGAGAACAAGAGAATTCAGAGCATTAACATGGACGATTGTCAATTAACATTATCTTTACTAATGGTGTCACCTTTTAAAATTTTTAATAAAAATTCCACTCTGAATATGGATTTCTCTACATTTATAGATCAATATTGTCGTTAATTTATCGAGTGTAGTAAATTTAATTAGGGGATCTCCTGAATGCTTATTTATGGAATTTTTAAGGCTCCTAGATTGGCACTCGGTGTCGGAAGGAAATTATTCAGTAAATCAGTGCACGTTAAATATTCTAGACAAAAATAAATACGTTGAGTGTACATAAAATCGCGGTAGGTAAAGTGTGAAAAAAAGGTACGTGCCAACCATTTTTCAAGACAAGTAGCGTCGCCCGAATTTCGAATCGTTGTGAAAGTGTTAGTTCCGGAGGAGCGTGCAACGCGTTGGCGCGCATTAACTTTATCGTGTTAGGGGCGTCGGCGTCGTCGTCGTCGTCGTCGTTGCTGCACCGGCAATTATTGTGCCATTAAAATTCTGTGACATCTCGGAACGTTGGCTGTCGTCGACACAGGCTCGGACACAGCGATTCTACACGCGGTTGCAGCCACTTTTTTTCTACAGCCTCGTTAATTCCGCGCCTGGAAAATTTGCTCTTTCTTTCGACGGACGACAAATTGCCTGCCCCCTCTCGCTCTCTCACCCTCTGGCTGGCTTCACCCTTTTTCTTTCAGCCCGTTATCGACATTATCTTTCGAGGGGAGGTAAACCGGGCTAAACAGCCAAGTTAGGGGAGTTTTCTACGCTTTTTACCACTCCGCGCGCGGCACACAATGGACCAAGAAACTCTCGCCGGATTAAATATCGCGTTAATAACCGGTGGAGCTCTCCAAAATTTTGCTTAACAATCTTTTGTACCCTTTCTTTCCTGCCTTTCGCTGAAGGATGGGATCCCTACCGTTGAAATTCACCCGTTCTTTGTCTTCGACGACTGCTATGTCTTTTGTTTCTATTGTGTTTCCCGACGGTCTTCCCTCTCGGCATATTCGTAATTAATTTGTGATCGGAGTGGCTCCCATTCTGCGCAAATCAATTTATTCCAAACCTCTGGATATTTTCCGGAATTTATTGTCAGAAAGGTGTTGGCCATCACAATTCCAAATACATTAATATTATTAACGTATGATGAAGTTTCTCTAAAGACCTCTGAGTATAGAAATAATCATTGGATTCGTGATCAGGGGGTTTCCAATGAAAAAATGTTTGGGGCATTTTCTAGGAAAATCATCTGCTACGCGGGGGGTGGTTAGAACGTGTTACCTAGTTCCCGAACCGGTTGTTGGCGGTCTGGGCGAGGGTTAAACAGCAGAAGGAAAGGTCAGGAGTCCCTCGTTGCCCCATTCATCCTCGTCGAGGGTGGAAAGGTAAAGAGAAAAGGACTCGAGCCCTCGAAACCAGCCAGAACTCTCCAACCCTCTCCGCAGGGCTCTCGGCTTTAAGCTCGTACGCCGTCGGAGAGTTGCGGGGGTGGTTTGCCCTCTCTCTTCCTCTCCCTTCGAGAACGAAAGTGAAATCTCGGCCCTTTCACGGCGCCGAGAGCCCAGAGCCTCGGGACCCGTGGATCGCTTCGAGGACATGCATTTCGAAGAAGGTCGACGGAAGCTTCGAGGCTTGTAATCCCCTTCGGGGGATGCACTTGATTTTCTTTCATTCCCGGCGAGCTACCCCCGCGGTACGAAGAAAGGCGTTAACGAAGAAGGGTTGACGGCCTACCCTCGCAAACCCCCTCGCAACCCCTCCACGTCATCGGGAAAATCGTGGCAGATCGGAACGAGAATTGATTCGCGGATGATTGCACGCAATCTGATTTTTTCGTTGGTGTTCCCGAGAAATCAGGAGCGTCGAGGAATTTCTTAAAGGGCCGATTGTTAGCCAAATTACGGCTGCTGTGGCGTATAACTTTATTCATAGTTATTCATCGTTGATAGATCGTGTAATATGATTCGTAATAATTTTACATACTTTAAGATAATATACTTTGCGCACAATATTACTTTTGGTCGATAAGGGTAGGACTCGAGTAGGGCTTTACAGCCCCCCTAACGCGAGGAAGAAAAATACATTAGGTGATTGGTCTACTGTACCTTGCGTGTGCTAGAAATAATAATAGATTGGCACTCTTGAATCATTTCAACCCTTTCTTTTGTTTAAGGGCGGCGGGGAATTATGCACACATTACTGGGGTAATTTTGATAAATGGACTTTTGCCATGGATGCATAACAATCCGCAGTTCAGTAATGACGTTTCTGAATCCCGAATAGAGTGCAAAAGGATCAAACCGAAACAGCACCGTGCAACATCGCGAACAGTGTTGCACGACGTCGATATATTTCCGCGAATCTCCTCGGTTCCCAACAGTTTCAAGACTTTTTATATCTCGATCCCAGTAGTATCGCCCCGGTAATATCAGCCACTTCTGTCCAGCCACCGAAACTTGTGGACGAGGAAAGCAGCGCGAGTCCATAATATCTTTCAGGTTTTTATTCCCGTTGCCAGAAGTTCGTTCCCACATTACTTCGCTCGCGGGTCCTCTCTCCCAGTTTGCCCCGTTTAGGCCAACCGCGTTCAGTTTCCATTTGTCAAGAAACGGCCACGACTAAAATTCTCGATCGTTCTTGACGTTGTAATTAAACTGCACCCGGTGTTACTAGAATTTCAAACGTCCCGAAATTTACAGAGTTATCGCGTCGATCCCTGCGCGGACCGTGCAATTTCGAAAAAAATGCATAGCCCGCGGTGAACAGGGGCTCTCCACCCGCTTTGATTTACCGAGTTCACGGTATCGGAGCTGCTGGACCAAAACAACACATTTCCAAATTTTGATTATGTGCTTACTACCGATTAGGGAAATTCGAGGAACCACTTTCGTTAGAAATATCTGTAATTTAGGTTGATATATATACAGGGTTAATAAACAAAAGGTTGTAAAAAAATGAAGGAGTATAAAATAAAAAATCTCAAAATGTTTAAAATGTTCAGATGAATAAAAATGATGGCCTGAAATATTTAGGTACAAAAACGATCATGATTCCTCTCCACATTTCTATAAAATTAATTATGAAGACGGGTGTGCATTAACTACTAATTATTATCAACAAATAAAAGCCGAAGAAATTGGTCTGATCGCGTAACGTTCCAAGTTGAGAGCCACCGCGCAGTCTTCGGTACCACCGAAAAAGCGGGACGCGTAAAAATAGGGGAATTCCAATTTACAAAGCGGCGCGATCGAACGACGTTTTCGTTCGACGATGCAGGTTTTCGGGGGTGGTTTGTGGGGTTGGTTTGGGGGTGCATTCGCGAGGGGAATCGGACCGTGGCATTTTAATATCGCGGCGAGACCCCCGAGCCGCGAATTTCTGGACAATAACAGCGAGCGGCGAGCACCGGACCGTATTGCGGCCGGACATCCGAATTTTGACACGAGTTACAACTGTCCGCCGGTCGAATTAATTAATTGAACGGGCAGGTAATGAGCGGGGACGAGAGCCGGACTATCGAATCAACGGCGAATTAATAACGTCTTTGGTTAGCGAACGGACCGGAACGGTCAATGGCCGGATTCCGAAATGGCGGCGCTGCGGGGAAAAACTGAGCCCGAAATCGTCCAGCACACACGGTCGGCTACGCACGCGATTTTAATCAATTAATAAATGCGTTCTATTCGCACCTGTGTCCCGCGGTTAAAGCGGCCACGCCAGAACGCCCAACTGTAATTTTCATATTATGCGAACGGTGTATTAGGCCACTGTCGATACTGATAATTAACGGATACACGCCCCATGATTTACAGCTGGCTTTTTTGCCTCGGTAACGACGGCGGTTTCAGACAATTTCTGTTTCAGCTACACCGTATACCGTATTAGCTTCGAAATGAACTTGCGAAATAGACTTTATCCCGAGCTAACTTGTAAATAAACTTGCTACGGATAATTTATGCTGGTTACCCTTGTAAATTCATTTGCGCCGCGCGCGGAAAGTAGACCGGCAAAATACTAGTCCTTTTGTGCATGGACTTTTAATAAGCTCCGCCGAGAGAAGCTTGGCGAATACTGCAGGATTTCCAGAAATTAAGGGATCACTGAATTTTCCGAAGTCGATGTTCGATTTGCTGTAATCTACTCAACGAAACTTGTTTAACGATCGAATTTTAAACGCTGTAATTTATTCTACTACGCTGACGCGAATAGCGGACAGGAATACACAGTTTGTCAACAATTTGGATAATTGATTTCCCGTGACATTGTTATAAATGGTTGGATAACAATGTTCCCGCGGTCATTTTAAAGGGTGAGCACTAGTATTTTTTAATTCGATCTGGTCCCTTTTTTGTAGAATGTTTTTACCGTGAAAAGTTTGTAGAGAAATGCCGAAGGGGTTTCCACCGGTTTGGTCAATTCGAACGAAAGCGCTGCGTTTGAAAATTAAACTAAATATTGACGATTTATGTGAAACAGAAATTATTAATCGCAAACAATTGCAATTGTAGGATATAAAAAGTTAGATAAAATAAATGTTGACAAAAATTTGATGCCAGGCAGAGATTATTAATCGCAAACAGACATTAAAAATCATTCTATGTACATAAAACATTTCTCTCCGATACTTTATCGAAGGGTAGTTTATCGAATAAAGACGGGAACGATAGCACCGCTATATCCGATTTTTGTCGCGGATCGTTTTAGCATTGCATCGAGCATTGTATTATGCAAATGGAGACCGTCGGATTCGAAATAACAAGACAATGTACAAGGGTGCATTTTCCTAGGGGTGCGTTCCTCGATGATGCCTCTGTAACGCGGTTAACAACGCGGAAACAAAGGTATTAATATAGTTTTGTAATGTCGGAAGAATTATAACGGGTGCTCGCGAGTAGAAGAACACCGCATAATTGTGGCCCGGTTATAATTTATGTTTTTCAATACTAATGGCTCGGGGGCACGTGTAAAATGCCGGCTGGAGAATTTTACGGGGTGGTTCGTTCGAATTACTTCGCCTCGCTCATACAACCGGAGTAACTTAATTACGAGGCTGGCTCGGGACGATTCGCGCTCGAGCTCATTGTTCCGAACACAATTACAAATAATTCCCCTCTCTAATGCCTCACCCCTCGTCGCATCGAATCCGTATTCTCTGGATGTAGTGCTAATTAACATTGCCCGGACGCGGAACATTTTTTTCCCCCGTCGACTTCGTAATAATGGACGAGTTAACAGCGCTTTTGCAAAACCACCGAAAGCGCGAAGGGTTGTGTTTCATTAAACGAACGAAACGAAACCTTGGACGGCCCCTTAACGCTGCTGCAACTTCGGCCATATTATTGTATGCGCACTTCGCGTTTCAACTCGGGAATTTTATGCGTGTACTTGGGACTAGAACATTTTCTACAAGTACGCAGAACTTTTTGGAAAATAATTAAATTAATTATCCGACTATCTACATTGTATCGAAAATTACGGAATTTTTCAAGAAATTTGATCCTTCACATTTTTGCTGGAACGTCAGCTTGGTGATTTTATTCTGAAATATGCTCAAGGGTTAATGCAAGTGGTTCGAAGGGTTGAGATTGTTTTTAGCAGTCAACGCGTTAATTATTGCACCAGACAGTGCAGGTTTCAAAGACGCAATTTCTTGACGCGAGAGGAGTCTCCGAATAATTCTATCCGAATGTCATCCAACTTGCAACCCCCACCCTCGAATCACCCTCCAACCACCCTCAATTCTTCACTCAGCCATCCTTCACTCGACTCCACTCGACTCGTCTTCGGGGGTAGCTCGTTCAAAGGACACACGCGCCCAGTCAACAACCCTACAGTCAAACCACCCCCTCGTCAATTGCCAAGGCCGTGCCACCCTGACACCTGAACTTCGATTTTTTATCGAGCGACGGGAAATGAAATTTTCAAGCGATCATTCTAATTTACATTTCCGAAGAGCGACTAATGCTAACGACTTTCCTCACTCCGCGAGGACTATCACCCTCGATTCCACTTCCACAAAAGCAAATCCAAACTTTGTCGAAAACCCCCGAAAAAGCGCACATACCTCGGTAGGACCGGCGCAGTACGGAGTACAAAGCCAGAGCTCCGAAACGCAATTTCATTACAAAATCCATGCCCGTAGTTCGCAACAAATAACACAATGGCTCCATTGAAGCGATGCTAGAGTTGGGTTGCTCCGGCGAGCGGCTCATTGAAAGGACTCACGCACCTAGCGGGGCAAAGAGAGAGAGACTCTCACCCCCTATCCATCATAAAGCACAAGGTACCAGAAACGAGAAAGAGAGAGGGAGAGAGAGAGAAGCGGAAGAGAAAGCGCGCGCGGGTGAAAGGAAGAGGGAGGCAGCGAAAAGGGAAGGGGGTAGCTTGCACCCCCGTTCGAATTTCGAATTTGGCAGGCATGTTGACAGCGTGTGTAGCATCGGGGTTGGATGCTGGCTCGTGCGGACTGCGCGCACTAATCAATATGGAGGGGAGTCTGTTCGGAAAGGATGGTAGGGGTTGTTGTCCAGGGGGTGGTTCGACCGATGGGGTTAGGCGATTCCGAGAAACGTTGGACGATGGTGTCCGGTTGTTTCTCGGTTCGAGGAAAGAGGCGCGGAAATGAAATTCGGGGCTCCAGGATGGCGAAAGAAAATTTTTCGGGACGCAGGAGGGTGGAGGAGGGTTGAGTGAGCCTCGGATAGGGGTTGCGAGGGCCGCGAAAGGGGAAAACTCGGGTCCGCGCAGCCCTCGCGAGAGCGTCGGCCGCCTCAGTTGGCATCGCGACGTGCTGGCGTCCGTACCGCGCACTCGCCACCCCCGTCGCAAACTGGGTCAACCTCTGTCAGCCCCTTGCAACCCCCTCGGACCACCGTCGAGGGCTGTTCGACACACCGAGGCCAGTTGCGAGGCGCGCGCGCGACCATACACCGCTCCGAACGCGTACGCGCCGCGCCAAACGGACTAAACACGCGACAAACCGTGTCATCGTCATCCCCTAAGAAGGATTTTACCAGGCTCAACTACCCTCTGCAACCGCGTACACTGTCAG
This sequence comes from Lasioglossum zephyrum, assembly GCA_028455615.1. Classification (NCBI taxonomy): domain Eukaryota; kingdom Metazoa; phylum Arthropoda; class Insecta; order Hymenoptera; family Halictidae; genus Lasioglossum; species Lasioglossum zephyrum. The sequence goes on from CM052327.1 coordinate 10,495,786, forward strand.
GGGACACTGTCAAGCCCGTCTGCTAACGGTACCACCGAGATCCCGATTTTTCCGTAGTTTCTCTTGGCATAGTTTTCCGCAGGGTTTTCTTTCAAGGGTGAGAGGGTGGTTTCGGGGGATGATTCTGGGCCAAGGAGAGAGCCTGCGGTTCTGGTGTCGAGTGCTGGCTGGTCGGATGCCTGGTCGCTTCGATGCTCGTGGTGATTTTCGGCTGTGGGGTTTAGGGGTGGTTTTTCGGATGAGTTGCTCTTGGGAATGGTTGAAAGAGATTCGACGATTGTCGGGAGAAGGATCCGTGGAATTCTAGATTGAGAATTTTCAGGTGAACTGCTCCAGATTGATTAAGTTGTTTGCGAAAGTTTGAACGGTCTTTTCAGGATTTAAGGGATGATTGGATATCTCCCTTGAGAATGCTTCTGATCTAGTAGACGCGCTAAAAGAAATTAATCGAACCTGTTCAAGTTATCAAAGATGAATAGGAAGGTCTAAATGTTTACCGTTTCCTGCAACTGATGCCAACACAATTTCAATTCCACATGAAGATCCGCAGTCTATTTAAATAAAACGGAGAGAAACTGTTAGCATTCCATGAATACTACATTGTAGTTCGGAATTCAAGAGCGTGGAGATTTTCGAGCAGTCATTTTGTGGTTTCTCGAGTTCTTTTTACGAGGTCGGTGTGCTCCTTTTGGAGCGCTTTGGGATTTAGGGTACAGTTGCGAGTCTCCTGGGAAAGATTCTGGTCTGGTCGCTTTAAAAGTTTCATTGTTGAGCGCGACGTGCTTCCGGTATTTTTATTACATTCTTTATGACTCAAGAATTTGATTGTCCTCTGTTTCGAGGGTGCAATCTAAGGGCGAACATCTCTTCTACGTGATACAAAAGGATTTGTCAGTTTTTCGCACGTAGCACGCTGTAGTATAGAGTTGAAGATTGCAGATCGATTAAACTCTTTGCCAAGGTTTGTCTGTTCTTTTGGGGTGCTTTGGGATTATGGGTTGATTGTGGGTCTCGGGGGAGAGCTTCTGGTCTAGCAGTTGCTTCTAAAGTTTCGTTGTTAAGTGCGATGTGCTCGAGGATTTATTACTACGTCTGGGGATTTTGATTGCAGTGTGTGTTTTAAGGGTGCGATCCAAGGGGTGAGCATCCCCTAACTATAATACGAACGCAACTTCAAAGTCGGTCTGCTGTAATCCTTTATTACGTTCTCTTTAATTCTATCACCCTATTCTCCGTTCTGTTTAGTGGCGTTACCTAGGTGTATTCTAATTAGGTTGAGCATCCCTTATCTGGAATATAGAGACGTCTTATTCCAGTACAATCGTTTCAACGACTGACTAGAAATCTCTATACGACGTTTTTAGTTGTGCTAATAACTATATTGTGGTGCTTCAGGGATCGGGGGATGATATATGACTCTTTGAGAAGAGTTTGCTCTCCGGTCCGCTTCCAAAGTTTTGTTCGAAAGGGATTCAATCTCGAAACTTGACTCTTTGGTACGCCTCGTGATCGTAACTCGTTCGCAATCGTGTCTCGAGAGTGTTCTAATGACTATACCGCGAATCTTCATAGAAAATCAAAATTGAAATTGGGTTTCTCTTTTACTAGAATTAATCGGTTGAAAAGGGTCAGGACAGTATCTATAAATTCTTTCGTCTACACTTTTCAGGTGGAGATTAGAAATTCTCTCTCTCTCTCTCTCTCTCTATAGTGACTTTCCGTAAAGTTAATTAATATTTTAAGGGTTTTGCATCGCAGTCGAAAGAATCGAACTGGAACTCGATTTTCCCAGCGAGAAGTCTTCATAAAGTGTGAATTTCAGTGCTGTTCTAAACTTCTTCTCGGAAGTGCGCCAACTTCGGAGGGTAACTTTTTGATTAAACTAGTGATTCCGTCGAAGCATTATACACAGTGTCCCAATAAAGTGCAAGACCGCAGCTCTCTGGATCAATGGTAATGGTATCGTGGCGAAGCGTTTCATTCCGAGTTCAAAATTAGTCTGTTGTTTAATGAACACATACGGTCTGAATTACTACTACCGTAATTTCTCGCGCACAATCCCGAGAGTCAAAGGTCACGACTCTCTGCTGTCATGGTAACGTGATTTCTCATAACAGGAGTCGTGACTTTTCATGTCCTGAGAACAAAGGTCGCGATTTATCACGAGAAAACGAACCTTTAGAACCGTGCTGGAGGAGGTATAGCTAACAGAGAGCTGTAGTTAGCGATGTGCGAATGTGCGGAAGGAGAAAGAAACGTTTACACGTCGCTAACCTTTGCTTTCTTTCGTTAATACCGTATCTGCCGTGTAGCGTCGCGACGGAAATTCTTCCTTTCGAACTGTTCCGCTTTAAATCAACTCGGACGGTAAAAATAGCTTTCTTTCCTTTAGTCTGCGGAAATATATGTTCACGCATAGTGTGCGAAAATGATTATAGCGAAGGGGATGTGGCTGCATCCAACTTTTGCAAGTAACAGCGATTTTTTTTAACGTAAAATAGAACTTTGAAATAATTGTCGTTAAACAGTTTCTAAAAATTCCGAAGTATCCTATGATAATCGTGCCCCCAATAGTCACTGGTGTATAAATCAGTCAAGGAACGTTTTTAACAATTTCTACTCGGAAGCAGAACAACTTTTCCTAACTCGAACAGTTAATAAACCGTCAGATGCAGCCGCGCACCCACTGATTTTACGTAAATTACCTTTCTCCGGACGAGGCAGCGGAACTTCTCAAAAATATTACATCTTCAATTTGTTTTCACGTGAATGGGCAGTTCCGGCTCAGCCGAGGGTCGTCAAAGGTAGTTATCTCTGGAAGTCCGGGGAACAGTTAGCCTATCCTTGACTAGCAAAGGCGGTCTGACCTTCAGAGCGGGAGCTTCTTTCTCCTAGAGTTGACTTTCAGACGTCGGGGAGCCAGTCTCTCTCTCTGTCTCCTCTTCTCTTTTGACCGTTCACCGAGGCGTGCAGACTCGAGCGGAGAATTTTTCCCAGTCCGAAGTTGGACTCCCCATTTTTATTCGCAGCTTGATCAGTCCAAAGCTCTTTCACCTGTTCGCAGACTTTGCAAAATCCAAATCTGGAGTTCAAACGGAGTCCATTTCGACGAACCTGAAACGTGATTTTTTACAATATTATAAAATTATATAATTTTATTGTAAAACATGAAATACAGCAAGGCTGTATTTAGTAAAATCTTGCATAATTTTTATCCTAATGTATCTCGCAAAAAGTAGATGATTTATCGTTGAATAAAATACTCGTTAAAGGCGATTTTTACTGGTTCACATAAAATAGTGGTTATTTGGTCAGATTTTGCATAATTTTTATCACGCAACGTATCTTAGAGTAAACGAGATCACAATTTCCCCTCGAGTCTCGTTTTACCAGTTTAATTTTTCTCGAAATTTAGTAAAATTTATCCGTTAGAGAGAGCGCATTAACGTACACATTACGCGAATCAAGAGAACAAAGTAATTACTTACTTTTTCTTTCGACTCCCGGTCGAGTCTCGTGTTTCACGCTAACTTCTACTTTAATTTAATACGGCTTCTTTATAAGAAAAGCTGTTTAACATTCATACTGTAGGAACACGAGAACAAAGTACGAAGCTAGTTACGTGAAATAGTCGGTTCAACGAAAATGTTCCGACTTCGGCTTTTATTTTAATCTACTATGATTCATGGTACATAAGCTCTTCGATATATTCCGAGGAAAGTGGCAGAATTACGTCGAGATACAAAACGTTCTCCGATATAAAGAACTTGTATTGATCATCGAGAAACGTCGGGCATAAAGTTCGGGGAGAGCACTTCGAACAAACTCGTCAGACTTCGGGGCAGAGTAGCTCGAAAACATTTCGGAAAGTAGCGTGTCTCAGGTGCAAGAAAGGATACTTGGTGTCCGGGGGACCCGAAGAATCAGGCAATCTGAAAATGCACCGAGCCCATTCTACCGTCGATTGAAAGTGGTTTCTCAGCGAACGAGCTCCATCAGAGAGATTACTCATACGTCTGTGAGTCGCCCGCGCCACTCGCGCCGCCCGCTTTTAATACCTTCTCAGGATCTTTCCTCCGAAAAAAAACTCTGACTGCAGCCCTGCTGCTGGCTATTAATCGAAAGACTTTCCGCTGATCCTTCATGCGATAAAACCCGGCCGAAAGAAATCTTTAAAGGAACGGACTGAACGAGAACATTTCTAAAAAATTATCCAATATCTTAGCTCGCGCTGTCATCTTTTTCATAATTCTCACAGATTTACAAATCCTATTTTTCTTAATTTCAGCGTAAAAAACATATAGATTATTTTATATACAGGTATTTAAATCCGACCTCCGAGTGTTGAACGCGTAGTGACGTCACGGGACTGCCTCGCAAGCGATTCAAAAAGCTCGCGAGAAGGTCGCTCATAAAATTTTCCCGGGGGTGGGTGGAGGCATTATTTTCGCGGGTTGCGAGTGGCGCGTTCGCGAAACCTTGATCCCTTTGGGGGTGGTTTATTTCGAGATGGCGAGGAGGCGGCAGCCGGGCCGAAAATAATCGCGGTTTTTCCGCGGTTATCCTTTGACGCACTCTGGGAACCGGGTCAAGTGTGCTCTCGCGTCACGATGACCTTCACGGCGGCAGCAGGATGCGGAATTCTTTCCGCACTGCGCACCCCGGGATCTCGACAGCGTTCCCATCGTGCTAGACGACAGTTGACTCGGGTTTCTCTTGACCTTTCTGCCCGCGGAATCTTCTGGTTCCCCTCCCCCCCTCTCTCTCCCGTCTCTTTCTTTTCCTCTCGCCATGGTTCTCCGTCTTCCTCGGCCGTTTTCCGTCTCCCCTCCAGGCAGCCCCGGCTGGCACGGAACAACTCGAGCTATCGACTGGCAACTTCCTGGACGCGGAGGCAACTTTTCTGTGTCGATTCCACCGTCCCCGCAACCTCCCCGCCCCCGCATCGACCCAATTTCTTCGGCTTTTTCATCCCCCTCTACCTTCCCGATATCTCTGCGTGCCTAGCAAGCTGTTTTCCCCCGAGCTTTTGTTTCGCCCCGGAATTTTCAGGTCCAGGTGCGTTCCATCGAGGTTCGACGACCAGCCTCCTCATCTGCGGAGGCCTCTCTCCCGGTTTCAGTAACATCGTTTCCCTGCTTTCTAGGGCGGAACTAAAGAATCTGGTCGGTCGTGTAAATCGCTTTCGCCGTGGGATGTTTGTTTCGACGTTTATTACGCACCGTGACACTGTAATCGCATTTTCCCACGAACAAATTCAGGGCAAAGCGTGGAGCAAAGTTTTTTCCTGTCGGGCTTCGTTTTGGAAAATTGGACAAGCGTTATTTCATCGCGTCGTTACTTTCGTTAGAAACTCTGTGTAATCCAAACGAGACTGTACCGTGCAGCTCCCGTGTTACAGATGAATTATTTATTTATTCATTCCGCAAGGTATTCTCGCGATCGTAAAATGACTACGCTCGTCAGATTCTCTCCGTAGCATTTCGCGTCGAAACTGCACAGTGAATTTTTCACCTACGTTGTTCCGTTTCCGGGAAAAAAACGCACGCACGTGTTGAACAACTCGAATCTCACAACCGATGGCTCAATCGATGTTTCGGCACGATTTTCTCGGGAAACGAAGCCTCGCAGGCGAAATTTATTTCCAGAATGTCGACTCAGTTTTTCACGAGGAATCATATTTTGATGACAAAACAAAATTGCATACAGAAAGAGGCAACCAGGATAATTATAATATATGTATAATGACAAACACTATTGATTTGATTAATTGCATTTAAAGTGTCAGATAAACAGCAACTATATTCACAGAATTATTTAATTAAACAGCGGAATCCTTTTTCAAAACTTACCGTGCTCTTATTTGATTTTTTTACACTTTTCTGTTAAATATGGCTGGATGCTTATTTCTCGGGCGCAGTGGTGTATAAAAACTTTTCAAAAATATTGCAACGAAGAAGATTTATATTCCAACAGAGTTTGCTGTTCTTTGTTGCTCCATGACTACGGTGTGCGTTATTTTTGCTCTGTAGCCGCGTTTATACGGCTCGAAATAGCACGTACCGCGTCGACGTTCGGGTTTTGTAATTTTTATCAGGCGGCCCGCGTTAACGAGGTCCGAATCGAAACGGAAGATCAGAACAATGCGAATAGAATGTGACGATAACGGTGATTAAAGGTTTTAATAGCGTTCCCCGGGCGAGAGTGCCTCCGCAAACGGGATATTTACCGGTTTCTATGAACTCGAGTGTGCAACGGGTCCCTGTGTCTCGCCGGAACGCCATTGGCAACAAATTACATCGGCAACAACGCTCGGAATATTCGAAATTAATGCCGGTTTCGCGCGTGAAACGCGGAAAAACGGCTCCGCAACGGTTCGCGCGATGCCGACGTGCCGGCGTGTTCGAATTTTCGATTGACAAGTCCAATTCTTTTATTTAAATTTTTGCCTTGTCCGATTTTGAACTTGTTGCGATCGGAATTCCAATTCGAACTACGAACTTTGACGCGCCAATTTGCATTTATATTCGAGCTTTATTGCGGCGGGCTCTCGACGTAAACTGCGACCCGCCAATTATCATTTCAATTTTTCCCTCATGAAATTTCGATCCTGACCAAACTCGCTAAGTGCGTCGGAGAAACGAACTTTCCCGGCCGGGAAATTCTGGAAAAATGTTTCATGCTACGATCAAATATTCGAGAGCATATATATGCTTACCTGGTTAAAATTCGTTTTGGGGAACTCACGTTCAATGATCAAATTTCAGGCCATGAAAATATTTCTCAGCACGGATACGATATTCGGAGGATCCCGTGTCAGCCGAGAAGGGTAACGAGAGTCTTGCGTAAACCAATTAGCGTCGGGAACTCGAATTCGCAGGGTTCCCAGCTGGCGGAAAGACGCGCGACGGTAATCCCGTCCCGCAAACAAGAAAACAATCGCGCGAATGCGCGTAGACCGTCTTGCTTTCATTCGTGGCTTGCAAATATTTACGGAATAGCGTAATAACCAGGTCTCTGTCGCGAAAAATTCCACTCCTCCCTGTTCGTGACACGTTTCTCTGCCTTATCGTCCCGTTCGTGTTTCCAACAAAATGTTCAAATTTTCGACAGAGTCGAAAATAGATACATCGATGAAATTTTTTTTAAACCAAAGCTAAAATATCGTGGAATATGAACAAAATAAAAAAAAAACGAATAGGTTTTGACGGCGGAAATATCGATTGAAATTTACCTTTCTCGGAAAATCGTCGACGATTCAGTGAAATTCAATGATTTTTTTCGTGGTTGAAACTTGTTTGGTGAATTTTATTCCTATTTTTCTCGTATTCTGCAATGTTTTACCTGTCGTTTAAAAAACATTTCATCGAGCTGTGTCGATTTCATAACAAATTCTACGATTCAGAAGTAAGCCTCGAGCTCAAAAGAATTTATCGAAGTTTAATTGAAAAAAAAGTTAATCTTTCTTAAAAAGGCTTACTCGAATATTTTGTTCTTCTTATTTCTCTCCGATTCCGAGATGTTTCAGGTTCGATTTAAGAGGAGTTTCGAGACCCCATCTTGATTCTATCGATGCCTCTGCGATTTCGTGGCACAAATGACCGAATGTCCCCGTCGGCCACTCGACAGTCGTTGATCAAAAGGGAATTTCTCGTGGAGAGTCGTTCTTTGAGCCGCTGGCTCCTTCGAGATCGTCCCGGCGGGGTTGTCTTTGACAATAATCACCTCGAGATCGCGGCACCCGAACGTTTCCGAGCTCATGCTCCTCTGGAAGCCATACTCCGGCTTTGTCCGCCGCCTCCGATCGCTTCTCGATGAATGCTCCTCGACGCGCGTCATTTTGGAACACTTTGACTTGGAAACTATGCGATTCCGAACGCCCTTGGCTCGATTCTATGACTTCCGGAACGAATTTATGCAGTTTGACGTTAACGCGTTCAGCGTCGCGATCGTTCGTCCATATTTCCACTCAAACTTTCGCTCTAACAATAAATTTGTACGAATATTTCCTTGTTCCTTTGCTCGCTGCATTTTCAAATTTGATTTTCTCGTAAGCACCGTGTCGTCGAAAAAAATATTGTTCATTCACTTTGACTGATTACTGGAAATGTAATCGCCAGGCTTGTTGTAGTGTGATTTCGGAGACCGGCCGTATAAATTCATTGGCAGTCATACGCGTTCACATAAATTGATTCGAACATATCGCGGCCAAGAAATCGACGCGTGAGAGCGCAGTTTCTCGAGTCGCGACGCTAAACTCGGCCATAAAACGGGTTACGCGTAGGAGTGTCTCATCAGTCAAGGTTACAGCTGAGAGAGCCGAGTATAAAAATGAGGAAGGGTAACAGCTGGCCGCGATAAACAAGAGAATTTCCGTGGAAATAAGATAATAATAAAAGAGAAGTAGAGGGCGGCACTGGTTTCAAAGAAAATTTCGACGAACCCGTCGTCGTCGTTGCCGGGATTGCCGTCAACCGTAAAAACGTAAAAACGCGGCGAGAGGGATGATTGCGCCGTAAAAAAGGAAATCCGAGAAAGAATGGCAGGCTTCGCCGGTATGAAAATGAGCTTCGACGTGATTCGTCCAAGTCCGAGGACGTCTGCGACGACGCTCACTCTTTTCCCTAAGAACGACCGACCCCTCTCGAGAAACTGCAATCCCTCCACCTCTCCTTGTTTACGGTATTTCGCATGCTCCGGGACGAACGACGACCCCTCGGACGTCCTTTGTTATCTCTGAATATACATGCGCTATCTGTCCATCGGATATCTGCGTTCTTCAACCGAGGAAATTCTCTTCGGCTAATTTTCTGCGGTTTCCGCAGGATCCTATTGCAAATATTTACGGAATTTCTAACTGGGTTTGTTCTTTCTCCAAGTACAATACCATTTTACCACGTTTTTATTAGCTCGCTTTCTTGTTTGTCTGTCTGTCTGTTCGGTGACAATTTTTGCAATTGATTTTTATATTTTAATTGGATCAACGCTACGGATGAAACACTGTGGATCATTATGTTCGCTTTAAAGAATTCCATCAATTATTGGTTTCTTCGATGAGTGCTGTATTGATCGGTGCATTGGAAAATTTAATTCAAGGGAAATACAGCGAAATGGTACGCATTCAATGAAAAATTGAGGAAATCCAAGTTTAGAAGCACTCGACACTCTCCAACTGGAGGCCAAAGCAGAACCTCGACTCTCCTCCTTGACCCATTCGGCAATTGAACCTCCTCAGCGCCGTGGACGTGTAAATACGTCCAGGAATTGACGCACTGCAACCGCTGGACGCCATTTCGCGCGTCCGCAGAATTTCGGCACTGCCTCGGGCTGGATTGCTGTATTATCAATGGACCGTGGTCGCGTGTGGCGATTCACGGCTACAATTATCAATATCTGAATGTAGAGAATTGTTCGCAAATTTAATGTTGTTTTATTCCCCTTTGTCGAAGGTTTTCATTGCCTCCGAGATTCACGAATTCTTTTCCTTTGTAACATTTTAAATGTCAAAAAATTCTACTCTTTTGGTGTATCCCGTTGAAATATTATTTCATTTTATTAAAAAGTTTGGTTGTTCTGGTACCAAGAGAATTCTACTTGTTTCCTTATCTTGTCAAGGTATTTTATTTTTCTGTAATCCGTAAATTCTGTTGTGATATTCCATTTGATGGTTGTAGAATTTGTAGATTTGTTGATTTTATTTTGTTGAAATAAAATTCTATTCTTTCGTTGCATTCCGTTGAAGTATTATTTCATTTTAACGAAAGGTTTGGTCGTTCTGGTGCCAAGAGAATTCTACTTGTTTTCGTATCTTGACGACGTATTTTATTTTTCTGTAATCCGTAAATTCTGTTTTATGGTTGTAGAATTTGTAGATTTATTGATTTTGTTTTGTTGAAACTTTTGATTGTTGCTAGAACTCGGCGAAAACAGGGAAGGAAATTATTGTGCACGAAGTAATGGCGATCGCGAGGGACGCGTCGATCATTTCTCATGGTAGATCGTGAGTTTCCGGCGCGCGAGAAAATTTGAAAAGTGTCGGGCCATCCGTGAATGTTGCGTTGCGAGCGATGACGTTGTGCCATGTGTTGTTGTGACGTGTTCAACAGCAAACGTGTTGTTCCCGGAAACGTGGATCCTGGATCCGGAATCATCGTCGGTGAGTTAAATCTTCATACTAATTTTATCCTCGCTCTATCACGAATCAATAAAAACTATTTACTCGTTAACACTATTCGCCACTGTTCCATACACGTTGTAGAAATTCTAAAATTTTCTTCCACCGTTTATTTCTAAAATTTTTGTTAAAAAATCTATTTTCCCGTGGTCAATTGAAGGGTTGAAAGAGATCCCGGTATTTTTTATAAAACAATCCTTCCATTTGTTCCATTTGTTAAAATATACTGAATTTACTGGTGCTCGGTGTTTACGGATTTCTTTTATAATTTGTTTTCTTTATTATTCCCGTCCAATTTTTCAAAAATGTAACACGAGATAAAACTATAAACGGCCGACATTTTTCGTATAAATTCGATCGATGAAAGCCTGAACTACCAAATACAACAATAACGATATTTAAATCGAACAGAAACGATTAAAGATTGAACGAGCGAATTGAAAAATCAGCTTCGGGCTGTGCCATTAACAACACTCTAAATTCTCGAACGGCGTGGATTAAAAAACACAAAACCAACCCCGAAAAAGAATTCAGTTATAATGAAATAATTGCTCGAACAATATCTCGCGTATATACATTCAATTTTATTCGTTGACCGTCTCTCCCTGTTCGCGAGACAGCAACGGGAAATAAATTAGAGAAGAGCGTTAATCCGCGGGTACATTGCGACGCGCGAACAGTGGTCGTTTAAAATTAATTTGCTAGAGCTTACAGCGCATAAATAATTATCGCGAGATAAAATAATTGCGCGAGATGTACGCGTACGTGAAACTCGCCGCGGACCTGTACAGCGCATAGTCCGAACCATTAATCCAGTGTTCAATTTTTCGCTAAATAAATATCGCTCTAACAATTATAAATGAACCGGCGTGTTAAAGCCGAACTTTCGGATTCCGAAATTGACGGTGTCGAATCGAAAGTGTGCCGCGTACAAGATAAATATACAGCACCATTTCCATTCCATTTCGCTCACATGGAGAGAGAGAGAGAAGGAGCCAAAGGCGTTGCCAAATCGAGTTAGAGCCAAGTTAAATCAACTTCTGCTGGAGAATTAAGCTGAGGGATCGTTTACATTTTCATCTTTCCGTCTCTGCTCGTTAACCTCGGCGACGTACACACCTCTCTCGATTAAAATTATCACCGCGCAAATCTCGTCGAGAATTATACATTGGATTTATATGAAAAATCGGTTCGTTGCAATTATAGTCGTAACTCTTCGCTTTTGTTCTGCGTAGTTGCATTTGAAAATTTTGCAAAGATTCAATAAACATTTTAAGAAATATAGAGAAATTTATACCGAAACAATTTCTCTACGAAATCGAAAACAACCGAGACAATCGACACAGTGATTCTTTCCTTATTTGCGCAGACGTGAGCCGATTCGTCTGCCAAAATTCTCCGCTCTGTTTCATTGAATTTTTCGCATTCCTCGTTCCTGGCAACGATCCTCGAACTGCTCCAAGGCTGTTTGCACGCCAGATGATCGCGAATCCGGATGGAAAATTAATTTCTGCTCAAAGAGAACGCTAGCACCACAAAGCAGCGATCCTCCTTTCGATTTCTTCGACGCCTTCTACCCCGACGAATTCTAATTTCTGCTCGGGAAATCTCGGTTTCGGGGAGATGGCGCGGTCGTTTTAAGAAATTTTGGGGATTCGGTAATGATTCAGGCGAAAATGCTTATTAATTATGCTGCTGAAACTACCAGAGAGGGAATCTGAGTCTGGGAAACGGGGATTTTACCGCTTGTGGCGTGTTTGAGTTTCCAGCGTTCAGTTGGAGGCGTCGAATTTAGAGAGTAAATCTATAAATTGTTGAATTTTAATCTGTGCATTTGGTTCTTTGAAGTTTCACCTCTGCATTTCTATTTTAGTCGGGTTTTATTTCTGTCCCTTCTTTCTTATTAAATAAGTAGTCTTGTATCTTTCTCTTTTCTTTGTAAATACTTATGTAAAAAGGGATTCTGTCCGCCTATAATAAATAATAATAATAATAATAATAATAATAATACATATTTCGATACATAGATGATCGATATCGCACGTATTTTTTCGGATCGCGAAGTTAAAAGGTTTTTCCACCGAGCCGATGGAATAATACGGCTAATTATACCGTTAATATTCGAACGGTCGTAGCCGAAAGTGGATAGTAGCTCAGTATAATCGGATTCCGCGAGTCGCGATAGAATTTTTAATATTACGAGAGACGGGGAGTTAATAACGACGCTAAATAACTGTCGGCGGGTTGGAGGGAGAGCCTCGAGAGTCGACTGTCGAGAATGATATCCGCCGGTGGAAGCTGATTCTACCACGATTCAAAGGGGAAACACACGCTCCACTACAATTTCGCGAATTTATTTCAACGGCGTCCGCGCTTCGTGGCTGCATTCTACGAGCTATCTCGATCTCCATTCCGGTTGCATCCGAAACGTTCCGATATTAAAAATACCCGTACCGCGGGGGGAATAGGGAATGAAGCTAAGTAGGTGGCGCGCGATGTTTCCGACGCGGTTTAAAGCTTAAAGCTGCGAGTTCACGAGCACACGCCAACAGAGGAGACCAGATAGAACAGAAGATGAGAAAGAGAGTGAGAGAGAGAGGGAGGTTGCAAAACGCGCGAGCACCAGTTACCGGGGACACGGATCGGCTTTAAAGGGAATACGACCGCGTGAAATGGGGGCTGACTGTTGCAGTATGCAGCCGGATATTCGGTATTAATTTCCGCAATGAAATTCTTGCCGCAGCCACGGAATCCGCGAGCCGCGAAACTTTTCCGACAGGAAATACTGCGTTTCGGGTCGTTGTGTCGCCCCGCGCGCGCGCGCGCCGAGACTCGAATCGTGAATTTCAACTATTCCTACACCTGCTTTCATCCTTTCTTTTTTCCCCCCGGCTGGTGTGCCGGGAAATTGAACTCGTGGCACTTCGTCTGAGGGAGATTGGAATGCCGCAGCTTGCATTTTCGAGTTTAAGACAGCGTTTCCTTCCGGTGTCTACTTCTAATCTTTCGAACACAGACGCGTTCTAATTCAAAAATTTCAATACAGTATTTTCGATTTAAAGATTCGAATACGAAGGTTGTACGTAAAGTATTCGCAAACAGAAGAGACGTGGTTCCACTTAAAAAATTCGAACACAGGTGGCTCCCATTCGAATACAGAAAATTAAATTCGAAAATTGAAATTCGACGATTCGATTACAGCTTGAAATTCGCCGCTGCTAATTCGCTCCGAAATTCAGGTTGCACCCTTGCAATTTCATGCTCTTGAAAGACACCCTCTCCACACCATGAATTTCTACGAGCGAATAGATTACAAATTCCCCTAGGCCCCGAGGGGATTACGGTTCAAGGCCATCCAGTCAGCTCGTTACCGTCGAAACAAGCTCGTAAAGGTCGAGCGTTCGAGAGACACGATTCTTTTGTCACTCGTACCGTGAGTTTGGCTCGGGACGTTCTCTCGATCGGTGCGAGGGTCAATCGTAAAAGTTTTACGCGTGGTCCACGGGGGTTGGAAGCGTTTCCCCATTGGGGAGAAACGTCCCACGGGGACGCGGAACGTCCCGGGCTGATAAGCGGAAGTCGACGGAACCTGGGTTGTTTTCGGTTTTCCGTGAATTTACGGCGATCGGGCCTGAGTCATTTTCGAGTCTCTCCTCCCCTCCTGTGGGACGTGAGCCCGCTCGTAAATTGCCTCGCCCCTGGGACCAGCCTCTCGAATTTCTGCTTACCAACACCCCCCTCTACCTGTCCACCTCCCGGACACCTTATCGAATTTCCTTTCTTTCCCGCGACACCCGAAGGAATTTCATTACCCCCAGGTTGCCTTGGCTGCCAGTCCGCTTAGTTTTTCCACGGAAAAATTTCTCGCCTTGTTTATCGAGTCCCCGGAGCGTTACTACTTTCAATGCTCCACGAGACTCTTCCCCTCCTTCGGTCCGACCAGCTCTCTCCGAATGAATTTATTGGACGGAACAGTCTGTCCGGAGTATCCTCGGCGAGTTTGAAAAATCGGCAACACGGTGCTTTCGAGAAAACTGCGGAAGTTTAGCCCCCGCTACTCGAAATCGCTGCTGGAGATCTCGTCGAGAACACGGTTTCGGATTTATCGCGGTATTTTTATGTTATGTTATGTTATTTAATTCCCAATATGATTAGAAAAAAGAAAATCTCCATAAGAAGATGTGTTAAAATGTGCAAACTTTAAGTGCTACAAATATTAAATTTTCAAAAATTTTGTTGCGTTTTTAATTACCTCCAGAACATCCTTAAATTTCAATTATTCACTGAGTCTTTCTATCCTTCTTATGATAGTTATGATTTTTGTCTCGAATGTTCATTTACATGCCGCACTGTGCGTCGCGTCGGCGCAGTTACTAGCCCGGGAATATATCGCCTGTTTAATTCAGCTTTAATCTACTCGGTTCGGTATAAATCATTAACGACTTTAGATTCGATTCAAACATTTAACCATGCACGGATATTTAATCGCAATTATACCCTGGCTCCCCAAGCGCCCATCATCTCTCGTCGCCGATCCTATAGAGAATTTACGATACTGATTCGTCATGTAAGTGCACCCTGTGTGAATATTAACGCCTATAAAATGGCAGAGATTGAATACTGTTTACTACTAGCAGTTTCTTATTCATAGATCGTTCTTTATCTTATTTTTATTTTCTATTTTGCAGAGAGTGTTTCATGTTCCTGGAGCCTCTGATCGATCGTTTGCGCGCGGTTCCGCGATCGAGACAGGAGTATCGGTGATCGTGAAGTTTCGATATTGTTCCTCGATCCGTGGGTGCGACTGTGATCGATTAAATATCGATCGGAGATAAAGTGTGCTCGAACGGAGGACGGTGCTAGTCCTCGGCATGAAGGGTGAGTCTTCTAAAACTGTATCTCCCATATTTTTCATTTATATTATTATGATATATACGGGGTGATTCACCTAACGTTGCCACCTCAATATCGAATCTAAAAAGCCTAGGAAGATTCTCGCTCGATTGTCTCGACGGCAAAAACTGGCCAGGCGTGCGAACACGGTAGATTCGGAATTGGCGAAATTCTTGAACGCTCGAGCAATTTCGCACGGACTGTATAAGTATTCAAATGCATGCAGGACGGACCGCGTTAGCTATATTTTCGCGCGAATCCTCGGGTGTTGTCGGTCAGGTCGGCGTCGCAACAGTCGCCTAAACTTCGCCGCGACGAAACTCTTAATGCGCCGGTAAATTTGAATTTTAACGTCGGCCCAAATTGACCGAATTACGGGGCAGGCGGGGCGAGAAGAGGACGGACGGTCCGAGGCCATTCAAACCGGAAGTTGCGGCCGCGTTGCCGAAATTGAAAATGCAAATCGAGGGACGAAAGTTTCGCAGGTGGAGGGTTGCTATACGTAGCTGCGGGGACAACGAGGGCGCAGGTAAAATCGCGCCCGGGCAACGGTGAAAATTTCCGGAATCTCTGGCGAATGATAGCGGACGGTTTCCGGTCCGGCGTAACAGCTGTTTTGCATAACCTAATTAGTCGGCGAGCCGCACGCGTCGGCCGGAATTCAAATCGTCTGCTGGACGGAGACCGTACGGATCCGTTCAGCGGCGACCTTCGATCCGACCTTCGACCTACGTGACGAAATATCGATCCTCGGGGAAAGTAAAAGTAGTTGTCCTTTCGCTGGAAATTACTTTCTTACAATTCAAATACCGTATACAACGTATATTTGAACACATTGTGGCCGGTGTGTAAAATATAATTTCAGATTTTTTTTCACGGATGGGAGGAATACGTTCCCGGTTGGAAATGGTCGAATAAAGTGAAATATCGAGGAGAACGACGTCGAGAACTAGTATCGAGGGTTCGTTTGCCTTCGGCGCGAGGAAAAACAGAAAAAGTCGGGCTCGAGGTGAATTTCCCCGGGAATAACCGGCGAGTGTCGAACGTGGAGAGTGCCGCAAGTGCGAAGACGAAGTTCACGCTTCCTCGAGTGCTTAACATCGGATACTCTCGTCTCTCGAGTGGGCTTTCCAGTTATTAACAAAGAGTCTCGGTCGAAGTTATGCAATAATTACCGGCGCGGTTTGCGCCGCGAAACTTTTCAACCGGCGTGCGCCTCTTCTTCAACTTCTCGGAACTCTGTTTCTCTCCCTCCTTCTCTCTCTATTTCGCGTCGTGTGAACTTTGCTGGCTAAAGCCCACGAGAAAACCGGGTCTGGACAATTTGTCGCGCGAGACTGGCCGACAATTCAGCATCGGACAAGAAAATCGCTTGCCAGCCACGTTTCCTTCAAATCTGCCTAAAAAAATCACCATTTCAAATGTTGTACTTTACGCAATTTCTGCATACAATATTCCCCCGATGAAGAAACATACTAAATAACAAATTTGTCCGATTACGGATCGTCCGGATAAGTATTTCGAAAGTATGAAAAGTGCTTGCAGGGTGAAACGGAGGCATTGGAGAAATCTCGGTGGAGTTTCACGATCACTGAACTTGCTATCGATATGATTTTACGGGGTGAATTTCCGAGCGTGTGACTTTATCGGTGCAGCCACGGAGACTAGTTCGGCACCAGTTCGGACACCGAACTTTCGGATAATCGCGTTAAAACGCATCGGGCTACTTGGCTCTGCCGGTTAATCCACCTCCCGATGATCCCTAACCCGCTGTCCTCTCAGAAAGATCGAACCTGACGTTTCAGAGAGTGGGCCGGAAGCTGCTTCGATCTCGCCCGGTTAAATAAGATCGATTAATTAACGCGGCCGGATTAATTAGCGGGCGAACACCGTTGCGTCATGCGATCTCGCCCGGTGTCGAGTAATTCCGTGTCTTGACTTGTCGGCTCGTTCGGACCCAACTTACCGATTCCTCGTATCGATCGATTCCATAATCGTGGAGCAATGGAAATTAAATTGATGCCCCTCTCCTCTATCCGAGGATTATGGCTCGTTGAAAAATTAATGCCGTCGTATATCAAGTCGACTAGCATTTTTCTCCGTTCGACGTTCTTCAATGGAAAATCCCCCAGTGACATAATACTTTCACCCAAATAAAACCAGCGGGCCGATAACGATTTATCACGCAAACGAGACACGATTCTTTTAATTTGAATCACAAATAAAGTCGACGCTCACGATATTCTCGTGCATTCATTTAATATCGGTCTCTGCTATAAATTGTAATTTTTCTCTCGGAACTCTGTATAAATAGATTTAAGGTTTAATTGGATATATTAATAATCAGGATATATATATATATATATATATATATATATATATATATATATATATAAATATATATATATATATGTATACATATATGTTCATTACTAAAATTCGTTAAAAATTATTAGCGAGAAATGTTTTTTTTTTAAACTTGTAGAACGACGACCGTGATCGATTTTAAGCGCAGCGCTGAAAGATCAGACCGGTTAAACTGATCAATTTTCTGCAAATTAACAATACACAGCAGCGGACTGTGTAGTTAATAGCGCGTCGGTGCAGCCGTCGTTGCTGTCAGAAACAGAAAATGTCGCCGGATCGATCGGTATCCGTGAGCATATGTCAATTTTCAATCATTCGCGAATTACACGGAGCCACGGACAACGATCTATCCCTTGTTCCATTTACAGGAGCCGCGTCGCGGATCGATAGGCCCCGGTGAAAATCCCGGTTTCGCCTAATGCGTGCCACGGCCCCGGTAAATATACTCGATCGATCGTTATCGGCCCGCGACAAACTCGCCTGGCAGCGAATCGCTTGTGTGCACTGCCCACAGAAACTTTCCGGACGCTTAAATGCTTCCAACACGATTTATTATTCGAGTCTTCTGCATATTCGGCGTATCTGCTGGATCGCTGTACGGGCGATCAAATTGGATCCAAGGTGGCGTTGTAATACTGGAACATGGGTGCTTGAAAAGTAATTTTTCGTTAAATACTGAACTTTTCTATTTGTTTCGACGCGAGGACGACCTATATTCTATTTGCCTGATCACACGAAACTTACATCACTTGTCTGATCAAAATCGGTGCCTTACTACTTGTTTAATCGCAGCCTAACACCTCTATATCTACTTGGTTATACATATTTTACTGGTATCACCACTGACAGCATTCTTAATCCACTTCTCTGACCACGGTACCTAATCTACTTACCTAACCACAGACAAACGACCTACTAGACTTATCTGATTATACAACAACTCTACTGCGTTTACACGACCGCAAACAGCTATTTTAATCCACTTAATTGAACACAAACTGTGTCCACGGGACACGTCTGACTGTTGCTGTACCTGCACTACTCGTTAATCCACGGACATTCTACTTGCATAAATAATAAGTAGAAGAGAAGATCTTTGTGCAAAACTTTTCTACCTGAATTGCAACTAACTGGAATGAAATCGAAATTTATTTTCAAATGAAACACACTGTCTCTATCCACGTGATTCAACTAAAAAACAGCCTTGCCAATCCATGGACAGTCCGCAATCCACTTGTCTGACCAAAGACCGACTCCACGGTACTTGTCAGACTAAAAGCTGACTCGTTCTACTTGTCCAAGCAAAGTCACCGGGAATAAAGAAGAAAAACACGAGAAGTAGGAGAAGAGGGGAATAATGAGGGAAAGGGGGAAGTGGTAGGCAAGATGAAAGAAGGGAAATATTGCTGGGGGTTGGTGGTGGTGGAGGAGGAAGGGTGGGTAAGGGAAGAGAAATTTATGCTGTGCGCGCTACCGAAGTTGTCCGCGTCGGCTCCTCTCGCGCGGATTCCCCGAAGAGTTTTCGAATTCATTAGACGCGACGAAATTATTCGCTTAATAAGCGGCCGGGGCTTGAAAGCTTGAAAGCTTCGGACAGAAGCGACGGGTCTCGAGAATCCGGTCTGGGGTTGTAACGCGCGTGTCTGCGATCGTAGAATTTAATATTTATGATTCCCGGCTGTCCCGGGGGAGCTTTAGCGGCGCGTGAACGCGCGACGGGGGGAAATTCGAGTGCTTACCTCGAGAACGGAGACAGCGAGAACGCGAGGAGACGTTAAAGGGGCGCGCGGGGGTGGAGAGATTCGAGAACGGCGGAATCTCGGCCTTCGGAGTTTGTGTCGCGGTGTGTAGGAACACCGGAGAGTCCGACGCACGATTGTCGGAACAACCGGATTAAAACGTTGGGCTCCGCGGCGAAATAAAATGCTAAGCCGAGCACGGGACGCAGAAGTAATACCGTCGAAAGAGGTGAGAAGACACAGCCCGGGAACCGGCAACTTATTAAATTAAGTGCGCCCAGAGACTCGAGAGGAAGTGGCGAGAGAAAACATGTCGCTCGCTACCAAATATTTGAGGCTCGGAATATTTGAGACCGCTGGAAAAGAATCTCCCTGGAAAATCCAAGCGGATCAACCGGCTTCCGGCTCCCCCCTCAGGGCTTCGCAATCTTCCTCCCGTGAAAATAGAGGGGAAAGGCATGCTTCCGTTCGGCGACTGAGATTACTCGAAAATTCATTAGAATACTTTTAACAGACGATTCTCATACGAACACACCGCAGATGGTAATTCATCGTGTAATATCTATAAAATTATTAAAAGATTATAATTTATTCGATAAATTACCCACTTGGTTGTTAATCTATGGTTGACCTCGGATGAATATTTATAATTTATTTTGTAGCTATACACAGTGCTTTTCAGCTAAAGGCAGTTCTTGTTCTACTCGGGATGACCATACGTCAACCCTGTTCTACTTGGCTGACATTCAAAATACCTCACAACAGTCCCATTAGTCTAGTCATTGACAGTCTATAGTCCGCTTGGACTCTGGTCAAAACTGTACTTTCTCGGTTTGTCTGATTTATGTCTTGTTTACTCTGCCGGTCTGACCAAGTACGTGTTCGTTCTACTTTTTCGAGCGGTGCTGCGCTTGCACTATTTGTCAGACCGAACAGTTGCCTGCTCTACTTGTCTACTGCTTTCCTGTTCTACCTACTTTATCAATGTCTCGATTTTAGTATTTGCCAAATCAAAAGTTCAACCATTCTACTTGCTTATATATTTTCGTGGTTTTAACATCTTAATTATTCTTTTTGTTAGCCCAAAAACGCAATTACTACTTGTCCGATCGAAACTCTGTCCATTCTACTTGCCAAGCTGGCAACGAACTAAACAGGCATTCGTACCGCTGTTTTTGAAAATTGTCTTACAAATTTGAAATTGCTCTACACGTTACCGTGCGTACCGGACCGCAATAAACAATTAGTCGGGCCATAATCTCGAGAGCTGTCTGTGGGACGAATGGGAGACGATGGTCAACCGTTATACTAATAGGCAGTTAATTGTCGACCCGGGCCAGAATTTATTTTGCAGCCGGTGGCAGTCGTCGCGGTGGTCTCCGCGGCTGCAGCACAAATATTTGCACCACCACACCCATCCCCTCCTCCCCCGTTCGTCCCCGGCTCTTTGAGACCGGAAAAGTGCTTGTTTAACCCGGCAGCGAGTCGCGCGGCTCCTTTTTTTATATTTGCCCGACACACCGGCGAAATGAAAAATTCCTTCCAACCCCGTACCTTTCCACGGGGAATAGAAGGGGGCCACGAGACAGACAAAGAGGCAGCAGTGAAGGGGAGGGAGGGCTGACCTTCGGCTCTGAAAATTCAGCTGGACTCGTTCCGCGACGCGCTAGGACCGAGCAATTAACGGGGAAAACGACGCCTCCGAGAGGCGAATATTTCATGGAATCCGTCGCCCCGAGCGGAACCACTTTCTCTCTCTCTCTCTCGCTCTCTCTTTTACGCTCGACTCTCGCTCGGAACACAATTCCGTGGTTTTCGGGACCCGTGGGACTTTTTTGAAAGGGGAGCCTGAAGAGCACTGCACCCGGCGAAAGCCTACGAGACCGAGCTTTCAGACGAAACCCTTATATTCTGTCGGTGTTTAATCGTTTCTGCAATTTCACGGCCGCGGAGCAAGTAAGTGTTTTTCTTTAACACTTCGCCCGGCGGGCGACGCCGCTTGAGCGTATCCGAATTCTGTTGCATTAAATAAAATTGTGGAACTACCCTGTTTTCTCGTAGAAAGCCCTTCGATCGTTGCTGGGAAAATATGCGCAAATTGCGTTCAATATTTATATAGTCGAATCCTCTTCCTAGTCTACTTGCCCGACGAAATGTTCAACCTATTTTACTTGGCTGATCAAAGATTGACATACTCTACATGCCTAGTCAACGGGGAACTCATTCTGCCCATCTGACCAAAGGCTGTCTTGTTTTACTGTGCATTTACCTTGTAATACGCTAAATATTTCTGTTTGGTATACTAGATTTTAATTATTGAAATATTAAGAATTTATTTCTGCCGATTATATTTTAAGCGAACAACAGGAAGAATAATATGCTTGCAGGAGGTACTTTAGCAAATACGAATTAAAAAATTGATGAATGAACCCTTTTTTACGAACGAATGTTTGAAATTGATATAACAGATTTTTTTCACTAATATTTATACGAAATTTCTGCACAACGCTACGAGATTATTGTTCAAAGATATTGTACAAAGCGTGTAGGTATTTACAAATTTCTTCAGCAGCTTCTGCTTCTCTTAAAACGTTTTAGAAGCTGTGAAGCACGAAACTCCGCTCTTCTACGCAATCACTGAACACTACACAACAGAGTTTCTGGAAACGTGACGGCGAACAAGACGAGAAGTTACTCCGACCACGATCAAAATAGTACTGCAACTGTCACGTTATCTTTTTCGCGAATGGGCAAGGATGAGTCTTAGGTGGGGAAACGTAGCGTTTAATTGGACGCAGATGTCGGAACGTCTTTTGGTTGAGGAGTAGGGGAACTGTCAAAGAAATTCCTTTTCATGTTGTCTTCGGTCGCGAATGGCGTGGATTATGGGCGTCGGAAAAAAAACGTGGTAATAAAAATGGGTCAGTGCGGAGCCGATTTGGAAAGCGTGTTATGTAGTGTTCAGCGATGATGCTTCGGAAATAAGCTTCGGAAGACATGAGTAAGTAATAGTATGGATTCCAACGGGGGAACAGCAAATTCTGAAACATTTATAAATATACTTGGCATTAGTATTTTATAACATATTGTTCTTTTCAAAATTTGTTTATTCTCGACGAGCAGACCGTGTTGATGTTAAAAATAACTAACAACAATCTTCTTCAATATAAACTATTTTGTTTCAATCAACAAATCACAGTAATATTTATCAACATGATCGTCAATGGAAAAAAAAACAATTGAAAACAAACGAAAGCTGGTCTTTGGCTTGTCTGAAGTGCGAGTCAAATGTTCGCAAACAAATATCACCTGTAACGATCACGTTCTCTCTCTCCGTGCTTCTCGACACAATTATCGAGTGCTGTGTACGTTGTCGCGAACCGGTTTGAAGCGTGACCCTCGTATCGTTTCAATTAATCGAACGATTTCGATGTTAGAGGAGGCTCGAGGAGCGTAACTCTGCTCGACCGAAAAACTGCTCTGAAAAAAGGCTGTCCCCGTCAAACGGAAATATTTCTACGAGCCCCATCGAATACATCGAACCTCTTCCTCTGTACTACAAGCCTTTTTCTGATGTACAAAACGCAGTTAGAAAATTCATCAACACGCCTTCTCCTCTCTGAAACACCAGCGAAAATTAATATATTGTGCTGGAACGAACGTCCGTCGTGTTTTTAAATAAAAATTCAGAGATAAAAGTATGATATTCACAGATTTATTCAGTAACATATTTTCCATTTTGTGCTATTAACTTTTGCCATTTTCGAGGCAGCTCGTCGTGTTATTGAATAAACCTGCGAATAAATGAATTTTATCTCTGAATTTTAATTTTAAAACGATACGAACTTTTGTTCCAACGCGTCAAAAAATATGATAAAAAGATATTGGTAGTTTAAAAGTAGCTAACCGCAAGTTTCACAGTGGTCGAAGCTTCCTGGTCCAAGTAGGACGTATTTAATCAGCAAGTCCGTAGAACGGTTCTCGACGAAAATTCGAGAAAAATTCGAGAAAAATTGATTCTCCCCGGTAATCCGGAAAAATCTCCCGGGAAAATCGAATCCAGTTTAAGGTCCATCGAGGCTACCAATTCCAGGAAACGTTGCTCGTCGTTTCTCCTTCGGTGTCGGAAGCGACGCGTTTCTTGATTTCAATGGGCAGAGATGCGGGCCGCTGCTCATTGTACCTCGGAAATGAACGGTTTTCCAATTCTCGTCGCCTGGTGAATGTTAGCCCCTGATACTGGAGTGGCTGGGTCTCCGACGACCCAAGATTCCATACTCGATCTGCAGAAATAGAGATTTTCTCAATTGACGTTCGTTTCACTTCAAGTTTTACTATTTGTTTTCTACTTTCTGCTCGTAAATTCGAACATTTAAAGCAATTAAAATTGTGCCTTCAATTTTTATTTTCTCGAGTCGAATAAGAAAATTTTGATTCGAATAAAAACGTTTCACAATGCCCTCTATTTCTTCGGTGTTATAAATTCAATAATCGAACAACGTACAATTATGCCTCTAATTTTTGTCTCCTCGATATCTCTTTACTTCTCGTCGAATAATTACGGGAGACTTTACATTCTACTCTTTGTATCGTTAAATCGAGCAGATAGGGGAGACGAGTTCGAAGAGAAAGAGACGCATTAAAATGAAATTGAACGGTTTACCAGAGGAGAGACAGTGGCGAGTATCATCGAGAAATCCGTGTCGATCCGGTTACGCGTGCCGGGAACACACGAGTCCGGCATTTGTCCGCCACAAAGCGGCGATAAAGTGGTCTGTAAAGAGGTCATAATCTTCTCTGCGCATTGTAAATCGGACCGGCGCGGCGCGGCGCGAGGTCTCGATTAAAAGTTCCCCGGGTGAAAAAAGTGTCGCTCGCTCGATGTACTCCATTCAACCGCGCGATGATTTTTTCCCACCGTTTCCCTTTTGCCCGGATCCCGTGTGCACACTTCCTACATGCAATTCCCTACCGGTGGCGAACTTATTAACCGTCTGCGGACCTCTCTCCGTCCGTCACATGCTCCCGAAAAATTAAAATGATCCCTCGAAATTCAAGATTTTCTACGAAAACCGAGCTCCAGCACTTCCCGCCGTCCTAATCAAATTTTCACTGGGCGAAATGTAAAATGTTCTCGCACAGAGTGTTTCCAATCTGCCTACACAAACGGAAAACATAATGGACTTGCGAAAGTTAGTCGGTAACCGTGGAATTAAATGAAATTCGAATTGTCTGACCATGTCTATTCCACTCACCGTGAATATATTAACGAAACGAGAAGTTTTTCAACGTCGATTTCCCTTGGAAATGAAGTGTCGCGATTGGTATCGTTTTATTTGTTAGAAATATCTGTTCGTGTATTTCTCTGCGTGTATTTAATATTATTGTTTATAGTTAATAGAGCGATTAGGTGCTCTGTAGGGTTCTTTCGAGGGTAGATCGATTTGGATCCTTGGAAATTAGTACGCAACTCTCCCTAACTCCTGTAAACCCCTGTTTAGCCTTGCAGAACAAACTTCTCAGAGTTTAGTTCAGGCTTCTAACGATCGATGCCTGGATCTGGGCTAGGTCTGGGTCACTTCGACGCGAGATCATTGAATCATTGAAATTTATAAAAATTTATTTATATTTATAAATTTAAATCATTGAATATTTATTTCCGATGAATTTAGCATTCGTTAGCGGTATTTCCAAGGTGCTAATGGGAACTATAAATTACGAGAGCTATGGATCGATTTAGGTATAAGTTTCTTCATAGCTAAGCCACTTGTTCCGAGGTCTAGGTCACTGCAACCCTAAGATAATAAGAGACATAGGTTAGGTCTAAAGCTCTAGGTAGAATAATTGATGACTGCATGAATAAGTTCTTCCGCAAGGTCTAGACCAATTTAATTCTAGAATAATAACGCTTAAAGCGAAATCCACTTATGGATTAGTTAATCCAATGAACCGCATTATTTCTTCGGTCCATCTATAATAAATAATAATAATGATAATCGCTCGATACCTTCGCATCTCGAGTAATCAAGGAATCCGTTAATACCCAGTTGCTCTAATAGTAAATATTCCACGTTGAATATTTCAGAGCACGATTTCATCAGTTTTAATTGCTAGTAATTGCCGAATTGTGATAGCAAAGTGATCGGACCGGTGCTTAGGCGGTGATCAAAGGCCAAAAGGTGCAATCTAGCGATGTGGGACGATGGTTCTAGGTCACCGACGATCAGGCGACCAATATCCTCGTCTTCGCCGGGGCCATCACGGTATCACCAAGATCTAGGTTAGCCTCATCTAAATAACTCATTGCGGACCTAACAGAGAGAGCCGGGAATCGAACCTCTTCGGGGACGTTAGGCATTCAGATGAGGGGACCGTTTCCTCGGCAGACATGCATCATCCGACGAACCGTTTAACTCACTCCTAAATGAGATTCGCTCGAAGAACTGGGAATACGGTCACATGCTGATAATTAGCCTGCGATTTTCATTACTTTATTTCTTCTTTTATTTCTGTTTAAAACAGAAAATGGTTAAAGAAGAATGTCGATATATTCTCCCCAGTTTATTAAGATTGTCGAAGAAAGGAAAGAATTTCTTTCATTAAAATAATGAAAGACAAATCTATTTGGCTCCTGTTTCCTGCAATCGAAATATTTTGCAGTTCTCGGGATAACGTACGGTGGAATCTGGATTTTTCTGTACGCAGTGGAAACGGAGTTATCGCTCGGCCGAGATGTTAGATTCAGTTTGCGGAACGGGCGGTCGGTTCCGCGGAGACATTATGCAGGGATCCTCCGTTTAATTTGATTTGCAGATAAAAAGGGAAATCGACGGGGCTTGAGGATACCGGAAGTGGCTCTTCCGAATTCCTTCGACGAGCGTTCGCGAGTATCCGGGGCGTCTTTAACGGAATCGATATGGTGTTCGATGGCTCGTCGAGAGCTCGCCGCGATCGTGATTTCGAATGTAAAGTTAACTGTCCTGTTTTAAGCTGGGACGAGATCTTTTCTCGAAGACCCCTGCTCGAACGATTGATTTCCGATATTTGGAAATTGCTGGGACTAGGCAGACTCTCTTACTCTGTGTCATAGAAAATGATTGAAAGATGGGAACAAGAAGAATCTGAATAATCTCGATCTGTAACTTCAAGCTTCTGTGAAAACTTTGAAGAATGTTCTTCGCGACTGAAACTACCATAGATCCAAACCATTGGAGCTTCCTCTTTTTAGCAACACATTAAAAATTCATTCACCATTCACATCACGGTCTGTGATTTTAAATATACGATTGCATTTTCCGTTATTCTTCAGCCGTTCCACGACCCTTTTAATTCTTTAACAAATATGAATTGATAATGGTCGGCGGGCGAGGACAATAATTGTAATGGAGGTAGCGGATCGAAGAGTCAACGAAGAATGACGGACGAGGCCGAAATCGCTATGCTGTCGGACATAAATGGCAGGATTGCAGTCAGGCACAGCTAGATTTGCGAGGCCGCGCAATATTTTACGCGGTCGACCGCGCACGTCAAGCCCGAGCACCTGACGAATCGCGTAGCTTCAACTGTTCCATGCATTATCGCTAATTGCCGAGGCAATAAAGCGTGCCGGCAATTATGGGATTATCTTTTCGTGGACAGTGTGTCCGGACCGACGCGTGGACTCTGTGATTAATCGACTGCAGTGTCTTCTTTGCCTTTTCCATCAAGCTGACTCCGGTGCACAAAGTGCAGCAACACATTCGTTATCATGAATTCCGTCCTTGTCACTTGCATGTTTCGCTTTTAGACTGTGGACATTGGGGTTCCTGTATCTTACGGGATTATATGTGCAGTGCTTATTACGATCTTCTGGGAAGATCCGATATTCGATAGAATTTCAGATTCTTAGGTTGGAGTGCTCGTTACGTCGTTCCAAGTTTAGGACCCGTTAAATTTTAGGAGATTCTAGTGCTCACTAGATTTTAGAGAGTTTCGATACAATTATACCTACTGTCTTCTAGTCACACTTTGGGTTCAGATTTTATTGGATTTTAGTGGATTCTAGGTTCAATATTCACTAGGAGCGAATTTCACACGAAGTTCTCACTAAATCCTACAAGTACTCTACTATATCGAGAATAGCGGATAGGCTCGATGTTCACTAGGTTTTAGCGTATTGTCCAAGTTCGTAAAGTCGAAAAATCTAACCCACCATTGCAGCCAGAGATGAAAATTGCTGATCCAGATTTTGCCGTTCATTTTCTCCCGAACGGATGAAACCAATACCGTGTCCGCTACTCGATATCTCCGCATTACTTTTTAATCCCATCCAGAGCGGGTACTTTATGACGGTCGTAAGCGATGCATATTGTCGCGCGCAGCGTCGAACCGATTAAATCGAATTCTGTAACACGCACGCGATAATTTCGTTCCCGTGTTTTACCGGCCTTTCTCTCTCTTTCGTTTCTTTAATCACGGACACAGAGCGAGCGAGCGAGAGAGAGAGAGAAGTGGAGCACCTATTCCATGTCAGCGCGGCGTTAAAACCGGCACGCTCGCTTCGATTCGTATGTTAATAAAAGCGGGCGTTATAAAATTTTTGCTAATGGCGCGGGAGGGTTGGGAAACACGGTCTGGAAATGTTCGCGATCGATGGACAACCCCGGGCCGAGGACAATGCAGCCGGGAGAACTCGGCCCGACCCGATCCGACCCGGCCTGGCTCCGGTGATTAACAGTATGTCCAATTCTCTGTCGGATTTTAGCCGATTGAAATTTGACGATTGCTAAACAATGGAATTCCGCGCGCCGGTTCGCGATCGTTTTGGCAACCGGTGTCTGCATATATATATATATATATGTGTGTGTGTGTGTGTTCAGCCATGTTGTCGGCTTCCCGTAAGCGAGATAGCAGATCCGCGATAGAGAAAGCTCGATTTCGCAGTTGGCTAATCTAGATTCCAGCTGAACCGACCGTGCTCCACGTACAACTAGATTGATCTCGATGTAAGGCACTCTCGATATATATACCAGTCCCGAGTCGAAACTTTCTACGAAGTGAGCACACACCGGAGGATGTAGTTTAACCTAAATTAGAGGAAAGTAGCGCGGATAGAACTTGCCTTGGTTCTTTCTTCGAAATTGTTCCGGCTGAACGGTTCCGGTTATTAGGAAGTTTGACCAGATAAGAATATTGCAGGGCATAGTGGAGAATTTAATGGCTGGTTATGATCGGCTTTTAAATGTCCGAAGGGCTGAATTCGATGTTGCCCAACCTGGATTCAGGTTGAGTAATTTGAGTCTTGGATTGGTCTTTAATGGAGCCCTTGAAGTGGATTTCGGTGCTGTTAGAAGATAATTTAAAGGATACTTAGTTTAATCTGGAATCTTTTTAACTATGTTGGATCCCCACACCTAGCCTGGACCTCTATCTTGGACCTTCTGAGATCCAACTTAGCCCCACCAGATCTAATTTCTCTCAAACACACGCGTGATCCTTTAACAATCAACTTAGACCCCTCTTGAAAATTTCTAACGCGACAGGAGTCTTTGAATACCGAGCCAGGGTTCTCACAGAATACGCCAGGATCCTGTCAGATATTTCAAAGAAGCGACACTTCTCGAGCTCACCGGAATGAACGTATCCCAACCCCGTTCTTTCCATCCATTTCCCATGGAGTAATCTGTAATTGGAGTCGAAGCCTCGGAAGGTCAGGAAAGGGTGAAGCAGAGGACAAGCGATCGCGGTAATTGAAGCTGCAGAAGTAGATAGCCTGTGGAAGGGGTCGAAGGGAGGAGTACTAAGGGAACAAGGGAAGGAGGAGCAAACACTTCTCGTCGTCTCGCGGCTTCTTTCCCCGGGGTCTATGGTTGTTGAACGTGTCGAGGGCCGTTTAAATGTGTCCCCGGCCTCATGACTTATGGATCCGTGTTGCACTTCGACGATCAGTCCTGACTGCTCCTATTTTTCTACTCTGACAAAACGATGGGACGTCGAACGCCTAGTCTGGTCGGCGTGCTTCGTTAACTCTTTGCTCTTCGGAGAAAATAATTCATTTTCCAACTCAAACTGGAAGCCTGACTCGATAAAACAGAAATCATAGAAAATCGTAGCACAGTATATTGATTAAACTAACATCTGATAATTTTAAGTTCGTGGCGTATATGTTATGCTTCCATCTTGGAAAAATAATATTCCATCGGTTCAGAAGCAAATGCAGACGCATGAAACAGTCTGGCAAGCAAAAGCCCGCGTCTACCTTCATATTTTCAAATTAACCATCGGCGAAGCTCCGTGATAGGGGAGTCTACAATATTGCAGCAACAGCCATCGGAAGGCGAATAATTCCGCATCCGGAGTCCCCGAGCTGCCATAATTTCGGCGGCTGCGTTCCCAGGCCAGACTGGAGCTAGCCCAGGGACCTATCGACTGTCAGCCGACTACACGTAGATTACAGTTAACCTTCTTTGCCCAAGATCTACATAATCCAAAATAACCGCGGCGCTAAAGTTCCTAGGCCGGTGCGAGCGACACTAGACTTAATCCCAGATTATACTGTAGCCGTGGAACGCCATAAGCTGTACGTTCAGGCGGCCCATGACACAGACAAGATAGAGAGACCACCGTGCAAGGAAAAACCGTGGCCCCCATCCATCTTCTTCTTCTCTTTTTCCTCTACTTTTTTTTTGTTCCCCTCCACTCGTTCGCCATGGTGCGCCATCGCTCTTCATATTTCAACGGGTCCGCTCTCAATTTGCGCAACAGATAAATTTCGGAACGCCCCGGCAAATTGGGGGGCCAGTTTAGCGGCATCGACGAAAACATTTTTTTTGTCGTGTTCTTTCCGTGTTTCGGCTGGACCGGCAATTTTTTTCGAGGCGAGGGACGAGCTGCGGCCGGACGTTGGAACACTTTAATCACCGGACAACGATCGGACAACTGGGACGCGCGGATCCATTTTCTTCCCGTCCATTCGTCCGCCAATGAAATCCAACTCGACAGAATGTTGCTACTAAATTGAAACTAGCTGCCGGTCCCTGCAGTCAAGAACGTAATTAAATTCCCGGCGTGCATCGCGGAACACGCGAAATACAAAAGGTCTTAGACGAATCGATCGAAAATTGAAATAGATGTTCTGTCAGGAAGCTATCAGATATGCCAACTAACCCCGTAACCGGGGTTTATCGTATTATCGCTCTCACAGGTCTGATTAAAGCTACAACTAGCTTCTATGAAAATTAATTTCAAAATTGCATCTGTATGCACAAGTGAATGAGCAAACTTTTCGTGTACAACGAGTTAGCAAAATACTAATGGTAACTAGTCTCCCCTAGTTTTAGTAAGTTTTTCAACGCTGAATATAATTAAACAATGAATATATTAGCGATTTTTATGCACTTGTTACACGTGCTCCAGGATCAGGGTGTCTGGAACGCGTTCCACGTGCACCGAAGGGAAGAATATCGATCAGATTAATACTTAAGGGGAATGTTTCCTTCGGCGCATTCCGCCCCGACGCTTTTGCTCACCGTGGCGTCTGTTCTCAGCCGGCTAATTGGAAATTATGTAATGTCACAGCCACGACACCGTGTTCCCGGCGAAGAAACGCAAGAATAATGGCACGACTGTTTTCCCTCCCCCTGTTCTGTTTCCTACCAGCGGCAGAACTTCTATTCTTTCGTTTCTCCCTGACGGAGAGGGAACGTCGCCGCGACGACGACGTTACTCGACTCGTTGGCCCGTGACGTAGACGCGAGTTATTACGGGTGTAATTAACTTTGCCCATGAAGCCTCTTATCTTCTTCCTTGCCCTCCCCCACTCCTCGACCAACAGCCAATCTTGCCCGAACGAATTTTCTTCGGCACGAACGGTCAGCTTTCTCAAGAAATCGTACAACTTTCGATGTAACTACGGCAGAGCGACAAAACTTTTTACGAAATTGAAGTTACAGACTGTAGAATATTAGAAAAAAAACCGTAGTGGAAAGTGTGGGGAATTAGTTGTCACTTGGATAACATGTATTGAAGTTGATCAATATATCTAGGAAAGAAGGCTTTTCAATCGTAGATATTGTGGTAAAATCGAGACAGAGCAATGAAACTTGTTTCTCAAACAAAGCGAAAATATTGCAATGTATATGAGAAATTTATATTTGTTGAAAAATTTATAGAAAATTTTTATTGAATTCTCGTGACCGTGTACGCATGTATTTACAGCGTAGTTCGTCACAGCATTTCGTATGCACGAAAAATCGCATCAATAGTACCTCGCTGTATAAAATCGACAAGCCACGAACAATGAACACGTTAATGAATATTCTTTGTTAAATTTTTCAACATTTTATGCAGCCGATGCGATATTTCTATACACATATTCATATTTTCTGCAGTGTTTGATGAATTTCAAAAATTTTGCTGGAACTGCATTTGACTGCGAGAAAATTGCAAAATTTCCGTTGAATTGAGAAATCCAAAAGAAATCATAGCCGTCACAATGTGCGAAATAAGTGGCTCGTAAAATTCAGATAAATGGATTAATTAAAAAGGGCTTCTATCCATCTATAATAAATAATAATAATAAAGTCAGAGAAGAACGTAAAA
The DNA here is from genome assembly GCA_028455615.1 of Lasioglossum zephyrum. Taxonomy (NCBI): domain Eukaryota; kingdom Metazoa; phylum Arthropoda; class Insecta; order Hymenoptera; family Halictidae; genus Lasioglossum; species Lasioglossum zephyrum. The sequence goes on from CM052327.1 coordinate 10,527,538, forward strand.
CATCGCGTTCAATGAAATATGAATAATTGAAATCGCTCTAAAAACCGTCGAAATAAATCACAGCGTTTATAAGGTGCAAAAGAAGCGACATCTGAGAGACGTGTGTTCTTAGAAAGCTATAGAAGAGCACGTACAACGAGAAATAAAGAACGCGAACGATCTCGGAGCGAGATAGGGGTGGGAACGTACAAAATAAAAGACTGTCCATGGCATAGGTGGTACCATGACGTATCGTTGAAGAGGTTCGATCCTCGCCACGGTTTCTGGCGTGCCGGTGTTCCAGGTCGGGGCTTATCCGTCATGTTTTCGGTTCAGTGGACCCGGCATCGGTTAGGGGAACGATGTCACGAGGTGGCAACCAGTAATCCAGCGTCGCGCAAAATCCGCAGAAGCAGACACACGCGAAGCGGGAACACGCACGAAGGAAAAGCCGAGGGATGATGCGTGCGTTCGATACAACCGATATCGATCTCTATCTAGGGGTGAGAATCGAGTGGCCGGAATCAAGCCGACAAGCATTCGACACGATATCCACGAGACTTCCGGTGCGGGAGAAACCGATCGCCGACATTTGCGAGGCTAATAAATCGGACCACCTGCGACTACCCCTTCTTCTTCGCGTTTAACGGCTCGGTGAAAGCCTCGAACCGGAATTATCATAATCTGTGAACGCTCCTTTCCACCCTGGGCTTGCCTTCGTTCGGCTAGATGATCCCGTGGAAATCGGGGCTAAATCGTTTTCGTAGTAAAGGAATTTTTAGAGAAATAAATTGTTTCTCGATTTTAAAAAAAAAGTACACATTGTAAAAACCCTAAAATAATTTACTGAAAACAAAAATACGTCCACACGACAGAACTGCGATCTCCAGACGGGTCTCTATCGAGGAATCCAGGATTCCAAGTCTGCCAAGATCCTCCCAGCATTTTTATCCCAACTTTTGTCGTTCCTTTGTCCGAACGACGCCACTTGGCAAACGGTCCGAGTTCTCTCGGAGTGTCGATCGAATCGTGTAGAAGTGTTTCTCGGGATGGAACGACGCCACATGGGACCGGTTTCATGTAATATCGATCGGTCGAAGATGAGCTCGTTAAATGTTGCAGAGACGCATCATTCCTCCGCTTTAAATATTTATACGACTGCTGCTCGCTTAGTGCCGTCTGTGATTCCCTTCATCGTCTCACTCTTTCTCCCTGTTGGCACTACCCTCTCTCGTTGTAACGAGGGATATTACGATGGCAGTGTAAACGGCACGGAGGTTCGCTGCTGCGGTACGCGATATTACGTACACTGGAACAAACGGAGGAGAAATTACCGGGCACGATGCTCCACGGTCATATCTTCCTGCGTTTTCAACTATTTACGGAGCGAGTAGACTTACGCCCGGCGAAAGCACACTTTCCAGAGAGGCTAAGTGAAAGAGACGGTGAACCTCGTGAACTCAGCTTTTCCCTTCGCCCAACGGTTTGGCTTTGTTCACTTTTTCATCGTTCCGGCCCTCGTGATTCGAATGTGATCTTTCATACCATCTGTTGCGGCTGGTTTCTCGGCCCTTCTACACCGTAATGCGTTCCAGCAATCTCTACAGGCCCCTCCCTCGAGTAAAATTATGCTGCTGAGATTTTGTAGTAGACTGATTCTTATACCCCCTTGTCCAGAAATTTGTCTGAATTTAATATCGAGACGACACACAGTGCGGCATGCAACGGATAGACTTAAAAAAAATTTTTTGAATAATGCATTGTCATCCAGTTCTGAGCCATCAATGCAGTTTCAAGTCGCATCAGGAAGTTAGTTTAAAATCAATTGCAAAATTTGCCACCGAACAGACAAACAAACAAGAAAGCGAGCTAATAAAAACGTGGTAAAATTCGATTTAACTTGGGCCATTGTTCCTTTCCATTCGCCTTCCTCGATTTCTTAAGGAAAAACGCGAAGCGATTCGGTTCCCGTTGCGCGATGCAAGCGAATAATTATCTGGAGCAGCGTTCAATTACCGATCGCGACATCGTCCAGCTGGGAGCAACACGATTCTATCATCTTTCCCCGATAGCAATCAGCCACCTTTGTCCCGTGATACGTTCCCATTGAACGGTAGCCGAGGGTACGACTTTAATTCGCAACGACGCGACGTGCGGATTATTCTGAACGCAGATGCTCCCCATCTCGGCCCGGGAGAGAGTAGTATAGTTAGTCCCGGGGACGTCGCCGAGACTATAGAATCACCTGGTTTGCCCGAGGATACTTCGGCTATTATGGCTTTTAAAGTACTTGGACCCAGTTCTCGCTCGTGCGTCTCGAAATCTTTAAACTTGGGGGATCGTCCGTCTTAGAAGCTTACGTCTAGAATATTTGGATCCCAGAGTATAATGGATCCTGGAATATACTTCGGTTTAACTTATTATGAGTCTCGGAACACTTGGAACTGGCTACAGAGGATTCTAGAATATTTAGAGTCGGCGGAAGTCATGGAACAGTGAGAACATTGAAGTTTGTATACTTGGAACGAGGCTCTCGTATGTGGGAGACGTCGTGGCAGCTTCTGAGACTGCTTCCTGTATGAGAAATTTTTTAAGTTACAAATCGAATGTAATCGGGAGAATAGAAAAATACAAAGTTACTTTACATGGTTGCTCTAAAAGACGAATAGTCAACAAGTGGGGGGCTAACTTCTAGGAGGCTTTGAAACGTGTAACTAATCCGAAGTTTGTCTTCTCTTACGAACGTGAAAATAATTAACTAATTGCAGAAGGTGTGAATCATTTGAACTCGAGGACTCCCCCCATCTCGTCCAAATATTCTTATTGCCAGTTTAAGCTGGCAGGAACTTTGAAGGCAAGTTAAAGTGGGCGCAGAGAGCATCACAGAGTAATATTTTCGTTGATTACACAAAGGCGGAGCAGCGTTATACCGTAGGGGTTGATTGGCCGATAATCAAGAGAGTATCGCGAAACGCAAAAAAAAACAAAGCTGGCTCGGCATTATGGCGGCGATCGACTCCCGATACTAGATAAAAGCGGCCTAGTTTTCAAGCGTGATTATTCGCGACGACGGCGCGAGCTAACATCGTTTCTGGCCTCCCTCGGAACTAGTTTAATTTCCGTCGATGATAAACTGGATACGCGGTATCAGCTCGCATTGTCGGTTTCCAGGATAGATTGCGCTCGAACTGGGGAGTGAACGCGCGAGCGCGCACGGAAATACACTCGTAACAGAGGGAGGATCCAGTTCACAGAAATATACTGATCGGCTGCTGCGAGAAACTAACGTTTCGCATTCTGTTTAACGTCTTCATCAAATACACTCGATCGATCATACTCCCCTACAAAGTTCAATGCACCTATTCCCGACAAAAATGCTCGGACTGCGATGTTTTCGGTAATTTATTATAAACGGAATGAAATCCTTTTACAAAACAGTTTACAATAACAAAGAAAAAAATACAAGACTACTCGTTTAACAACAACAAAGAAGGGACATGCACAATCGACTCAAGTAGAGAGGAACAATCCACATGATTATTAATTAAATCACGAAATGAAGGCTGGTAAATACTGTGCTGCTTTACGTAAACACATTCAAACCAACTATTCGATGAATATTCTATCAACTGAAAGCACACCCCCTGTATTTACGGCAAGCACAGATGGAAAAAGCTGCGGGGAGAATATCTTCAATAAAATATAATAACGATTCCTACCTTTCCCCATGAATCCATTAGGACGTTGCGAAAGTCAATCTCCTTTGCTTATTCGACGGGCCTGCGCAAACAGCTGTAATCCACTTACATGGAAAACAAATTCACCTCCGTCAGATTTTGATTTATGTTAATGCAAAGGCACTGGCGTGGTAATAAATAAATCCGTTTGAACTGTTCCGTAGGAAAATTAAGCCAGCATGTCGGTACAGCCGATAAAATGGTAGATATATATTCCCTGTTACCGCGGACATCGTGAAACGTCAAGACAGAATAAATTTCTCCACAATTTTGTGGAAAAAGAACAAGAACCTAGCGAACCGTATAAGACAAGCGTCTCGCAAGACCGTGAGAAGCAAATTGGAAAATCCATGTCTCCATTAATTATACTTAATTATACCCAGAACGGTTCCAGCGGTCTCAGAAATTCGTTTATCAAAGAGAGTAAGGGGTGGTGAGCAATTAGCGAAATAAACATTGAAACGGAAAGTAACCGAAAGACGAAATCCGTCGCGATCGACGTCGGAGTGTCGGTGTGCTGCTAGTCAACAGGTTAATTAAATCACAAACACGGGGAGGGGGGCTGGCCGGGGCGCGTACAATTGGAGCGCGTTGACAAACAGCCCTCTCTCGGGCGGCGTTGACTGTTACGGGTGGCGGGGGGGTTGAAAAGGAAACAAGAAACATTCTCGGGGAAGAGTTAGCGTCCTCTTCAAGTCGGACCGGAGCAACAAGCTCGAACAAACAGAGGAGAGACCGAACGGGGGCAGAGAAGCCGAGAAGAAAAAGAAAGATAGAGAGGGATGGGGTGAAAAAAACGACCATCGGAAACAGGAGAGAGCCGTTGTCTCGCTCGCTCCTCGAGACAACATTTATCACGGCGCGCGGGAAACTGGAGCAGCAAGGAATAATACTTGGCGGAACGCGGGCAAGACTGCGGGACGGCTCGGAACCGTGAAAAACCGTAGTTGTGCGACTCCTAGGAGAGCGCGGGGGAGTCACTTTTTCCCCCTTCCTTGGCAAAGAAAAGCCCGTGGAAACAGGGGCGGAAAGGGCTCCGGGTTCGACGTAGGCCACGTCAGCGACCCTTTGTCGAGAGAGCTATCCGCCTCTCGCAGCGATTTTACTCCGTGACTTCTGCGGCCGGTACGAAGACGAGGGATGATGATCGATATATCTCGAGAAAGAAGTCACCGGTCGAGGAAACCGAGGGAGATCGGTCTCCCGTTGGAAAACAGCAGATCGATCCTCGGGAAGCTGCTCGCCTCCCCCCCTCCCTTCACTACCGGTAAACACAGACGTATTTTAAACTGTCCTGCTCAGAGCACCGTTTTTCTGTTTCCGGGACGATGAATTATCGCGAATTGTGTCGCCGACGCTGAACATTTTCCTCCCTAAGGCTGAGCCGACTAAAGCCACGCCGCCAGAGACGCCTTACCTGCGGCCGCTGTTTGCGCGATTATGGTCTACTGCTACTGTACACACGGTGTCCCATTTAGAGTTTCGCACCGTATTATTTCCTACATTATTATTCAACAAAATATATTTTATAGAAATCTCACTCTGTTACGGGAGGGAGACTGAAAATCTTATTGTGTCTGAGAAAAAACGAGACTAGGGCATATACCCACTAAAACCCCATCGCCCAGGAGCCCAAGACGAAGAAACCAGTTGTCGACTGTTCAATCAAAATGATAACCCTGTCTAGCAAAATTCGGGGAAGCATCCCTTTAGGAACTCGACGCGTTCAAGGTTCAAGGGAAACCTGGTGCGGTTGTGTTACACAGATTCCAATTAAGGAACTTAAAGTTTTATTCAGCAATTCGGCTGGCCCGGCCAGAAATGTCTACAAGGACTGCCGAACTGGCAAACAGTGACCGGCTCTCTCTCTCTCTCTCCCTCCCTTCCCAAATTGCCCTAACAGTTCGCTGAATCTCTCTCGGCCGCGGCTTAATTCATGTACTCCGGAGCTGCGGCTAGAAATTGGTACGCGTACTTGTTGTTCGTTAGCCGTTAGCGGTCGAAATGCGTTAACCCGGTCGAAACATCGGGGGTGGTGGGTAACCCACCTCTGTGCACCCACCCGCATCAATGTACAGGGTGATTCTAGCATACGGGATGGACTGTAAAATCTGTTCTCGTTGCATTTTCACAATTCACCCTTCGGGTTTCAAAGGGTGTCCCATTTTTAAATGGATTCATTTTTTACCACGTTTTTATTAGCTCGCTTTCTTGTTTGTCTGTCTCAGATGATATTTTCAGTTTCCTATATTTTTTTTCTCCTGCATTCAACAATTGCAATAAAAATATTTTCCTGTAGTCTACACTTTGAACAATAACATCCACACGATTTTTTTTTACTGCAATTCACAAACCTACAGCAGACTAAATAAATTTTCAAGGTTTGTCCGATGTGCAACAGCAACTTCTGGAAACGTTTCTGCGAATCTGCCGGATCTCGAAGGCGTGCCGGGTGCATCGACCACTCGACTGCACGCTGCACTTCGGAATCCGGGGGTGTCAAAGCTTGGCGGACGCAACATGGCGTCCGCATTGTAATTCTAAACGGCGTGGTTCCTTCCGGCAAACTCGTCTGTCTCCCGGATTAAACGATCCAGGGAAACGAAACGCGCGGATCGCCTCGAGGTTTCGTGATCCAGAGTTTCTCTCAATAATTCTCTCTCACTCATTCTCTCTCTCGATTTGTCTGTCTAGAATCGGACGACCTCCTCCGTGATGGAATCATGATTTATCGGTTCGGCGAGGCGTGCGTTTTGTACTGTGACGCGTAAGTAAGTTTCTTTGTCGGGCGACGCGTAACGTAATCAATAAAACAAACGCGATCAAAGTCCACCGCGGCGTCTCGCCACGCCGCGTGCATAATCGCTGCACTGTGCGAGCCAACGAATCTATAACTCGACCAGGATTCGGGGGAATTTGATCAGCGATTTCCAACCAGCCGTGGTTTGCTGTAGCAAGCGATACGCGTGTACAGGGTGAGCATAACGCGCCCGAATTTTCCGTTTCCACAAAAATTCTTAACGTTAAACAAACTGTAGATTTCAAGAATATATGTTACTCTCAGTACATTAGAATGATCATTGAATAATATAAATGCTCTGTTGTACTTGTTAAATTATCAATATAAATTTCCATGAATAATATTCTCCTTCGAAAATCAACGTTCCATATGCAACAACTAGCCACGCTAAAATGACCAAGTTCCTAACAGTCTGACCACGAGCAACGACAGCCCTGAGCATCCCCGATCCCCTAAACGACAGAGGCCAGTCCGCACACCCCACTCAAGGTACAAATTACGAGGTCGAGGAAAGCTAGGCAGCTCGAAGGACACTAAAAATCACGGTGACAGGATAATGGTGGAGGCGGTCGTGGGAAGGGAGCATCGGAACCGTAACTTTTCCGCACCTTCAACCCCCAAAAGGGCTAACCGTGTTATCGCCGTCCGGGCATTTACTGGGAGAGAAGGGGGTGGGACGTGTATAAGCCGCAGGAGTGCCATCGAAACAGGACAGAGGGCGGAAAAAAAGGAACAGCATAGCAACGAGGAAAGAGAGCAGGAGGAAAAGTGGTACGAGAACAGGGGGGAAAACCGAAGAGGAAAAGCTGGGTACAAGCTCCCAGAAGGGCTGCCCGGGGACTTTCACCCTCGTCAGTGAATTAACTTCTGGCCCGTTAGCCAGTCTCGTTAAAACGGCCAGTTCAAGGAGAACCGGCTACATCCCATGGAATAAAAAAGGGACACCGTCGCGTCGCGTCGTCGTCCTCGGAAAATTGGGAAAATTGTTCACGCGTTCCGGCCCCGAAACCATCGACTCTTTTGTCACGACTCTCTCTCTCTCTCTCTCTCTCTCTCTCTCTCTCTGCGACTCCTCCTCTCCGGTTTTTCGATTCCTGCGATAATCGAGTCCCCGCTGAGCTCGACATTAGAATTCGTCGCGGGGTACGCGGGAAATCGATTAAAATTCAAACACAGCTAGTTTCCATGCGCCGCGGGATTCAATTACCAACTTCCCGCGCGAAAGTTGTTCGACCAACTTTCGACCTGCGTGTGCCCGGAAAATGACTCCGCCCGCCATCTTGTGGCTTCGAGTCAATCGTATCTAATCGGTCATACGGTTCCGTATGAAAAAAGCGAAGTTTTCGAATAATAATAATGTGTTGAATAAATTCATTAAATAATATACCGTAATAAGAAACCGTTCGCCTAACTATCTGGAGTAAATCGAACGGGAGAACTGCGGAGAAATGGGGATGAGGGGGTGTGGAGCGGTTGTGGAAAAAGCTAGCGGTGGGCACGAAGGAAAGGGGTGTCGGCCGTTTTCCAGCGGGTCGTTCCTGATAAAGCGCGATAAGCGGAGACACGGGACGTTATGAGAACGGAAACGATAACGCCGGCACATTTCCAGACAACGTCGGCTCGCTTTTCCGGCGAGCTCTTTGCTCTTTTCGAGCTGCGGAATGGTTCTCTACTATCTCTCTCTATCTCTCTCTCGGAGCGAGCCTTGACACCGGATACGGGGTAATTGAATGTGTCCCGCGCGTTTGTGCTCGGATTAATCCTTTGCTCGAATTAGTCGGTCGTTGTTTGTCTCGCGACCGGTGCCGAACCAACGGGAACCAATGCTGGAGTCCTCGTTGACTACAGACTACAGTCCTCGCCCCCTTTACAAAATGATGGAATCGGTGTTTGTACACCGAAGACATTATTATGAATTTATTATTTGTTGTTTTGCGATACTTTCATCGTAGAAGGGACTCGTCTCAGCGAATCATTTCGAGAACTTAGGAAAGCTGGAGCACGCCGTAGAATTATTTGGCGAAAGTGCCGAAATACAGCGAGGTAGAAACGCGCGCGAAGTGGAACGACCGGCGTAAAAAAATGATTTCGAAAGTTTTCACCGACGGAGAGGAGGAGGCCTCCACGGAGAACACCGACGGATTCACTCCGGCCATATTTCTTTCGCCCCCTGGATCCGAGTCTTGTTTCGTCTTGGCCATTGTTTCTTCTGACGTGAAACAGTGAGAGCGAGATGAAAAACGAAAAGCCCCGGCTGAAAATTATACGAGCGCTATGCCGCCGATAAATAAGGGTTGGAAAGAAGCCGTGAAGTTGTTAGAAGTCAATTCTAGGTTCGGTTACCTCCGAGAAACTTGGGGGTTGAATTGTCGTGGGAACCACGTTTTCAGGGTAACCTGTATAATTTAAAATACAAGAAAAATCTATGGAGTTCGATTGATTCGCTCGGCGATTCCATCGAGACTCTAAAGAGTTCGCGGAGTTTTCGAACGAGGAGAGAAATTGAATGTATCAATAAACGTTCCAGAGGCTGTCTCATTAACTATGCCAGATGCTCAACCACGTTCGGGTAATAAATCGACGCTGACAACTCAATAGAGTAATTGCAACGGGGCGCTGTCATCGATCCTTATCCCTGTCTCCATAATCTTACGTTCTTCCAGCAGCGGCGCGTTCCCACCAGGCGTTACTTCACACGCGAGATAGCAAACGCGCCTCGATGATTACCGTTCTCCCTAGGATGAAGTCCCTAGGCGCCTTCTAATCCCTGTCCTGGCACCAGCTGCCACCTGCTAATCCCTCAACTCTTTCCAACGGATCGCTGACACACTTGACGATCGGTTTCAATAAAAGAATTTCAATAATTCCCCCGAACACCGACACCGTTCATCCCCCTCTCGCGATTAAACGAAACCATTTTTGCAAATGGACTTCGATTTTAAATGTACACTTCACGAACTTCACCTGTCGAAGACTAATCGATGGCCGAAGCGATTAACCACCTGTCGAGTCTTTTTCGATATTTTGCTAACGAAGCTCCATTTTTCATATAATTTCTTTTCATATTTCACCACTTGCTGTATCAAATTCCTGTTTCAGTTGCTTTCGATAAAATTCGGAAAAATTGATTAAACGAATTTTTGGGTTATTCTAATCTCAGCTATAGTCGTCGAGAACCGTTTCATCCATCTGGAGAATGAGTAAAGGGTCCAGGGCTCGTTCGCCATCGTCGGTATCGTCTTCGAGTAACGATCAACGTTCAAAGCCGCTGCTCAGCGACGCTCCCATCAAAGAAATCCCAATTTCCTGTTGATTCGACGGCACAAAAGCCGATCGTTGCACAAAAGCTTACCCCCTTTCCCCTCCCGAGGAGGGCGCTGGCATTGTTGCCAACCAGAAGCTCCCTAATGATTCAGGATTACTGTCAGTCGACCGGTGAAATAGTTGTCTAACGATCCATCCAACGCTTCTCGATCCACACGGATCATCTTACGACGTGTGTATCGCTCGCTCGTTAAACACCGGTGATCAGCAGACGGCATGTTGAAAATTTCAAGTCTCTAGCTGATCGGGAAGTGGTTTAAAATTCGATTTCAGGATTCGACGCATACGACGAGAACGAGAACATCTCGGCAAGGAATATAAACGTGGTAAAAATAAGTACACACTGTGAAACAACTGCCAGAGAAAGTTGCCTCGAGTGTTCTAGGCATGTTTGCCCATTCTCTAGCAGGTGCTCCAGGCAAATAAAAATATAAGAGCTATACGAGGATCTTTGACGAGGCCGTTAATTGGCGAGTTAGCCTACCGTGTCAGCGGGTCAAGCAGCAATTTATATTCTTCCCCGAAGATGCGGTCCACGGGTTCGTATATTTCTCTCCACTGAACTGTGCCCCGTTCTGTCTGTTCCAGGGAGTGTTCTATGTTCCTGCGTGTATTCCTGATCAAAGTAGACCGTGTACCAGTGATCCGGGACTTTCGTGGGTGTATCTCGGGCGTATCGATAGCTCGAGCCAGGAACCAAGCACAGGAAAAGTGTCCTCGACTGGAGGAGAGCGCAAGTACTCGGCATGAAGGGTGAGTCCTTTGAAGATCTCTCTTTTTCTCTTGTGTACGTCCATGCATTCGGACCGTGCACACCGTGTACAGTCAGTCGCAATAATATTCGAGCACCATTAAAACGATAACTTTTGTAAATATTGGAATAGACGACGCGAATTCTTTTCAGAAGTTAAAACAATTAGTTTACTACGTGACTGCTATTCTAAACTGCTATTTCTAAACATTTGCAGCTTGTTGCAACGTCTGCCGATTTTGTAGAAATTTTCTTTCAGATCTATAAAATATAGTTTTAGAAAAAAAGTACAAGTCGTCCGGTGAAATATTGAAAAAAGGTTACCGTGTTTTCAAGATTGTCCGAATATTATTGCGAGCGACTGTACGCGTGTGTTTGCGCGTGTTTGCGGGTGTTTGCGAATGTTTGCGAAACCCCCCGGAGAATCGTGGAGTATCTAGCAACGTCGACGTCTTCGAACCACTCTTCGTCGCTGCGACGATACACGACGACGACCGTCCTTTAAATGCACCTCGTGAATTAAAACCCCGGGGCAAGCCACTTCGAAGGAACATCCCCGTTCGATTGCCAGCATCTTCGAGGAAAACAGGCGATCCTTCCACCGAGAACTTACGACCGACATTGGTTCCATTATCGTTCCCTCTCGCTGGATCTTCGTTCCGAGTATTTATGTTTACTCGGGGCGTACATCATTGAATAGAATACAAACAGAAGAGAATAATACCAAGCTAGAATCGTTGCGGTTCAAACCACAAAAAAACAATAAAGTAGAAAATAATCCCTTACGATACTGATGCTGTTCTCACAAGCGTAATTAAGAAACTGCGAATTTAATGCAAACAATTTTTATTTTCCATAAAGATTCCGCAAGAACGTGATTCCGCGTAGCATTCCTCGAAATTATTTTGACAACCCCTTTTCACGTCTCTCGGGACAATTGCGCCAGGTTCCCGAGGCCCGGCAATTTTTCCAGAGGTGACTTTTTTCCACTCCAGAGGACAATAGTTTGAGAAACGAGGGAGGAGATATCAAGATCGAGCTGCGCGAACATCCGAGGAAGAAGAATATCCCCGGCGTCGCGTCGGACGTTCGCCACCTGCGTTGCTTGTCGTTCTCATCGCGCAATACCTAAGGGCGGAGGGTGCGTTGTGGAAAAAAATGCCTGGAGGGTTGGAATTGATCTAGAGAGGGAGAAAGAGAGAGAAAGAGTCGAGTTCCTCGGCTGTTTCGGTAGCCGGCCGGCTGCGTTGAAAGTCGCTGGCCCACTCGGCGTATTTACTACTTTCGTCGCGGTCGAGCAAACGCCTTTGCCTTCAGGGGGGTTGTCGGAAAGGGGCAGAGGAGCGAGGAGAGGGTGGCGGCGGATGGAAACGAATGCTCGAATTCGCGGGAACGATTTAAAGAGACCGAAAACTCCTTTTTTACCCGTGGACGACGGGAATCGCTCCCCCGCTCCCTTAACTTTTCCCATTCTTTCTTCCGCGCCGGCCCCTTTGCAATTCTCCGCTCTCCTGTCTCCTTTTTCATCCCCTCCCGCGACGCTCCTCGACCCCCTTTCCACCGTTCTGTCTTTATTTTTCTCCTTCAGCTCCCCTTTGTTTCCGTTCCACGCCCTTCTCCTCTGTTTTTCCCCGGTCGTCTCCGTCGCTGCAATTCTTCAACCCCCACTTTCTTCTCGCTCCTCACCCCCTCGCTACACCGTCTTCGCCATCCCCCCTTGGTTGCCCCGATTTCTTTCGCACACAACAGAACAGGCCCCCTTTTCGCACACGCCCCGAGACGCGGAAAGCTTGGAAATCCGTGTTCCCCATCGACTACGCTCACTGTTTCCACCGGCACTCTTGTTGTGCTTTCATTCGAACGCCGGTGTACGTCTTCCACCCTCGTACAACCCCCGTACACCTCCGCACCCTATCGATATCGGACCGTAACCGAGCCCTTCTCGCTTTCTTATTTGCGAGAACGCTGATTGCGGGACCAGTTCCGCCGAAATTCACCCCCTGCCACGCTGGCAGAGGTGCTGCGGGGGTGAGTTTTACTCGAGAGAGTGTTCCTCGTGAGCTTCGACTTCGATAACACAGCCACTCTGTTCTGTCGATTTATAAACGAAACGATTTTATCGTCGGAGTTAAACGGGGATCAAACCAATTTGTAAATAAACTTTGAAAAATTAGCGAGTACAATTTAAAACAGAAACAAAAAATAACTAAAAATCTATGAGGAATATTTCAACAAATTGTTAGCCGTTCAGATAGAGTTTGAGGTTTATAAAAATTGATTCTAACTTCTGCATCCTAATTGTTCACTTGTTGATTCAGACTTCTTCTTGCCTCACACTGAACAACAACGCTGCCTTCAGCCTCTCTTTTGGAGCCCGGCTGTATTTAGGCAGAATTCCAAAATCGAAGGAGGGGAAACCACGCTAACGACCTGCCTAAAAGCATTCCCACCCCCTTCTCGCAGTCGTTTCACCATCGAAAACTGGACGGTGGCCTGTTCCGCGAAAGCGCATTCACCCCCTGTGTCCACCCTGTTTCTCAGTGACCGCGACCATTAGTGAACTTGAAATCGAGCAGATTTACACTGATGCGAGTCTCCCTAGCGAACACCCCCACGGCTTCGTTGACAGCGAGGCGAATGCGGTTGATCGACGAACTGTGTGGACGAGTTGATGTTTGCCGATCTCCTCTGACAAGTATCCTCGTCCAACCAAATTGTTTACGATGATACGTTAACACGGTTTCACGATGCTTCGGTAAATTTTGCGGTCTCTATGACGCGTAAAATCGAAACGCGAAAGGACGTCCATAGGCCTTAACCCATAAAACGTATCGCATTTATTCGAACCTGTTATAGAATGCTGTAAAATGAATTCTTAGTTCCTGGACCCAGTGTGGCGCCGTGGAAGAATAACTGCGCGCGACCGTGTTCTAGAGAGATGAGAGGAAGGGCCGGTTCCGAGCGTCTTCGATGATCGGAAAGGGTCAGGGGAGGCAAATGGGTCAAGAATTGGTCGAGAGGGCGCGCGGCCGCGAGGGCGGAAGAACGTCAGCGACGACTGCGTCACTCGAAAAACGATCGGGTTCGGGTAGCCTCGGCCGGAATCCGACATTGCGGCTGTGCCGGAGAGAGCTGATGACGCAATCCAAGTTTACAGTATACGGTGCACAATGGCCGGTATCTGGGTCGTGGTGTCAGTGCTACCCCTTGCACTCGCGCGCGCCCGTGTCGGCTGGGCGGCTGGCTGCACAGCCCCAATTCTGCAGCTCCACGGCGTGCTTGGGAAACCTCCGATATATCCACCAACCGACCAGCCCGGAGCCCTACTGATCACGCTACCACATCGCCTAATTCGCCTAACCAAGGCTCCAACCCGATCCTTTTTTTTTCCTTTCCACGAGGAATCAGCCTTCGACGATCCTCGCGCGCGCTGATTGCTCCAAGAACCAATTTGTCCGACTGTCCGAACGACGATTGCAGATTCGCTCACGGTCCACTGGACACTCCAGCACCCTAAACAAGATCTACGACCGTCGTCTCGAAATTCGAGATATATTGCGACTCGATCGAGGATTCTCGAAGGTTTCATCACGGTTTCAAACGTTATTAAATATTTTTCTAGATCCACTTTCTACATTTCATTTCAACCCTGCGCCCTTATCTTTATCATCTCTGCCTACTAGATTGTTCGATACGTCTCGAAAAGTTCTCGAGCCCTCTTTTCCAGATGATCGTCCACTTAGTTTTGTACGCTGTATAACAGGATCGTCTGAATATTCTCGAGGCAAAGGAAAATTCGAAGGCAACTACGAGTGGAAGAATCGCTCGAAGGTTTCCATCGATTTATTCCATGCTACGAAAGGGGGTGTATAGACTTCATCTAGGTATTACAGACGTTAGTCAAAGCCGTGAGGGAACTTCTGTGAGCAATCGACGGAGAAGTTTTCGCCGAGTTATAAAGGGACTTTTCGCCTTCGGTTTCTTCAAGGTTCGATGGACGTAGTCGGTCAGGGATCGATCATGCACAAATCCAATTTCCCTAAACGCGAGGTAACACGGTCCAAAGAGAGAGAGAGAGAGGGGACGACCGTCGATATCCGTACGCTTCGACAGCTTCTATTTCGGTTCGTCCTTCGCCGCGTTCTCGGTCCGGGCTCTCTCCGATTCGAACGTTAAATTCAATAACGAGATAATAGAGCCGGGGTAATTAGTATGGTAGGAGGAGGGCAGAAAGAGCCGGGTGATTTTATTCGTCGCGTTACATCGATCGGATCCCCATTAAAGCCTTTACCTCGATTCAGAGGAGCGTTAAAAAAGAACGACGCGCGCGCCTCGCCGTTCTATTTCGATTCCGTTCCCGTCGCGTTTTCCCGGCCGACCGCCGAACAACCGGTATAACTATATATCGGGAATATTCGCGAATCGGTGGGGAAAAAAAGTCGCTCTCCCAGCCGTTTCTCGGCGACACGGTTCCGACTAAACCGAAACGCTTTTACGGATACCCGTGCTAGTGTTTTTGCCCCTCCGATCACGATCCGATGAAACGAACGTTCAGGAGTCGGCTCAATCGAACAGAATTCCTGCGGAAAATTGTTCGATACACAGAAGACGATTCGACCCACGACGAAACTTATTGCTCGGCACAAGCTTATGATACGAAAACCGTATCTCTGGGGACACTAGTGCAGTACTGCCTTCCGCTTGGGGAATTCAATGTTTATGACGTGGAGGAACGCTGTCCCGCGATCGGAAGAAATACGATTTCTTCTATTAGAAACGTTCCACATGCGGGAGACCTCGATTAACACGCTGCCAGTGTCGCATATGTAACGCTCACCATTCTGTCTACTCGAAGGTAGTTAAATTAACTTTATGCACTTTCATTTCATTCGATAAGAAATTCAACTTTTGTTGAACATTTGTTACTCTTTTATTTCGTTTAGTTCGGATTAGTAAGTGCTTTGTACCGAACAGAGTTTCTCTCGGCGAAATCTTGGGATCTAGGGAATACTATGAACATCGATCTAGTGGAAGCCAGAGAGAGGCCAGTATCAGTGAACATTAACGGAGACCGAAAAGAGAGATTGTCGACGTTAGAGTAGAATGTAATTCGCCTAAATGGAAGTAATAATCCCCGCTACATGAAAAGCAGTACACGCTAAGTACAGAGGTCTGGCGACTGAAATAGTGGATCGATTCGAATCGCACGGTAATTACGTCACGTTTTTTTTTCGCCTGAAAAAAGGCGTGATCGTCGGTTGACTCATTTCCTAATGAGACTTGGTTTCCCGTAGGAATGGTCGGTAATTGTCATGGAGCACGCGTTAAAAGCTCGCGGGGACTTTTCCTTCGAAACAATTGGAAACGAACGGTGAAAATGTGGGCCGGGAGGGAGAGAAACAGAGAGAGAGAGAGAGAGAGAGAGAGAGAGAGAGAGAGAGAGAGTGAGAGAGAGAGAGAGCGCGATGGTTGCGTGCGAGCAATCTGCGTGTTCCGTCGATCTGGGTCGCCGGAATCACTGGAAACGTAATTCCAGGATACGCGCGCCGTTCGACGCCCTTTCCACCCCTCCCCGCCATTTTCTCCCGACCGACCTCCTTTTTTTCTAATCGCTCTAATGAAACAACACTGATTCTCTCTCTCTTTCCCGACAGTTCTTTTTCCAGGCGTGGCTTCGGCGGAGACGCGGCAGCTCCGTCGTTTTCTTTGTTGGACTCCAGCGAAACTGTTTCCAGGTCTAACCTAACCTAGATTCGGCTTCCCGCGGAATGGGAATAACCTAGATTCCATTCTTCCTGGAAACAGGATACCCCGAGTGCCGGTTTTTCTAAGGTACAATTCATCTGGGTTCACAATTCGTTGGATACGGTTCATCGTTGGCCGCAGTTCCCACTGGAAGCTGACCCGTTCCCGGGTTCCCTAGTCTCAATTTATCCCTAGGTGGTGCTTTATCTCGACGAAGACACCACTAACGTTTACCGAGACCCCGATAGGCTAAGCTCAACTTTATCTCTGCCCGAATTATGTCCAGGCACTGTTTCCTCTAGTTGCGATTCTTCCCTAGATACAGTACTGCAGATACCCTAGACTCAATTTGTCCCTTCCACTGAAATCCCAGTTAAATGGATCACGAAATTTTCATAGGGACAAGACAATCTAAATGTATTATAATATACCCTAGGCTCGATCTCTGTCTGAACGTAACGCAATTCGGTATATCAGTATAGTTTTCTACAGGCCAAGAGAAAACACAGCCCCTCAGCTTTCTCCAGATATGATTTGTTCGCGGAAACAGAATACCCTAGGCACGGTTTCTCCCAAAGGCTTCCTCTTGACCCAATTTATCCCTAGCTGTGGTATTCCCTCAAGTGCACAATTTATCTTTCTACATAGAACATTGTAAACTCGATTTATCTTTAAAATAGTCTTACCTCTTCTATCATTTGTCTTCAGTCAATATTTTACCTAGCCATCAAATCTCTAGCAATCTGTTCGAAACGTTCCAATGGGTTTCATTCGTTTCTAACATGGACTTACAGCTTTCGCTATATGTATATCCAATGACAAATTCCAAGTAGAGTGAAAGAAGAACGATTAAACTGCTATCAGAGCGCAGTTTTCCTTATATTAACGTCCTCCTAAAATCCCCACTGGCTGATTATCGAGTAGCTTCGACCGGGTCGTAGTTAATTCGAAATTTCCCTAGCAGGTACGTTAGTATGATAATTATTTCTGCGGTTCGGGGGCGGTCTGCGCTATCTCGAACGAAGGGAACTTGCGTCAGAGGATACTTTCGACCCGGTTCGCCCCATCTTTCTCGTTTCCTGCCGTCCGGCTCTCCTATGTAGGTCGACCGATTAAAAGATAACGCGGCGGCCACTTGAAGGAGATAAAGGGTCGATGAAGTTTTTAATGGAGGCCAGATTACCGAGTTCGAGAGCACTGCCACTCGATATAGCCCCCTGTGAACCAGCAAAGAGAGTAGGAGAGAGAGATAGCTGTTGCGTTTCGTTTTTACGAAGATTGGCTTGCGATCCCGGGCAAAGTTCAAAGTGGACGATGATCCGCTTCTGTGCGGGACCAGCCGAAACGACGACGGGACCACTGTTTTTCATTGACCGCTTTGTTTTCGAGAAACCCGGGGAATCGATGGGATCGAACCCGGCCACGCATGCTCCGCCGCTTTCCAAACCTGTTTCGCCGAACGATCGAAATAAACAGTCTTGCGGTTTAAAAACGTTCAGCCCTTCTGAATTTTGTCTTCATAGTACATTCATGTACATTCTAGTATCTTCTAATTGATGAACAAACATTTTATTTCCCATGAAAATCCGCAGTCTGATAACGAGTTCTTTGAATAATTGGTTTCGCTTTGAATTTCTGGATTTTGTCTTGGAAGTGGTGACTATTTTGGATTTTGATGACTCAAAAATTTGTTCCGAATGCGGAAATTAAAGAATTCAATTTTGCCCGGGAAAAACGGGCTCTCAGGCGACGGTGCGCTTTGCGGCGCAGCGTTTGTGCGGTTCGAGGGATGATGGGTCACAGCCGGTAGTCGTTGCACGAGGGAGCCAAGCTGGAGACGCTTTCGTCGAGCGGTTCAAAGGGATTCCAGAGCTTTGAGAATAACGTCTCGGACCTCTGTTCGTTATCCGCGAGCGGTGGCCGATCCATGGAAACGCGAGCGAAGGGGCCAAGGGCCGCCGTGTTCCTCGTCCTTTGCATCCGTGCCGGAATGCCCGGCAGTTCTTTGAGCCGCGGCCAGCCGCGAAACGGATCCCATTCACTCCATTTGTTCGTTTATTTATCCGTTTTGGCCGTCCAACCCCTCAGCGGCTCCCGTGAAGTTCGATCGCGGCTGTCTCGGATTTATCTTCGACGACCGACGGTCAAAGGAGATATCGGCTGAGAAAAAAAAGGAACGAGGACGAGAAAAAGGCGAAACGAAACGTTTCATTTAGCTGGAATTCCTCTGCGAAACGATTCGCGCCGTTTCCGTCCTCTTGGCTGCTCCGAACGAGCTTCTTTTATCTTCGAGCCAGCCAACATCGATCCACAACCGTTCGCGTGTCTCTTCAAGGTCTCGGAAAATTGATACCGTCGCGGCCCTTATCCGGAATCGGATGAAATTAAATATGGCCGGCGACGCCATCTTGGTTCGTCGTTTTGCTCTTCCGGGTGAATCCTTCGGGAATTATGTAGGCACAATGAAATATTTTTTATCCGGTTCTTTGCATCGTTCATAATTTACAACCTAAAATATTTAATACAACGCTTTCCACGGCATTTCAATTTTTATAGCGATCCGTAGAAGTTTCTGCACATTTTAGAATAGCGTGCACATTACAAATTCGAGTATGAAAATATGTATAAAACTATGGCAGCGTGACAAATAATGTACAGAATATTTAATGATGTTTTCAAAAATCACAATACTGTTGAAAAAGAGCTAATAATTCGATCTCGTATTTAATGCCGCTTTGACAATTTATTTGCACTGTAAAGAATCACGCAAAAAGGATTTGCTGCTATTTTAATGAACCGTAACACCGTAAAAATTAAGCGAAGATTGCTCCAGGGTAGCTTCCAATATTTTAAATTTCAGAGTCGCTTTGACGTGGTTATAAAAACTCGAAAAAAATTTTTAAATCCGTCCAATGACATCGCGCAGATTCATCGCGGATTCAAATGGCTCGGAAAGACTGAATTGAAAAGGCTCGAACAATAAATTTGTTCTTTTCCGAATACGGTTTATTATTATTCCCGCATCGGCACGAGCAGCGTTGAACGGGAAGAAATATTCGATAAATGAAAACGGTGCATTATTCCCGGGGCTTTTGTTTCCCCGTCTTCATTTGTCGAAAGACATTTATGGCTGGCTGGATCACGCCGCACTTCGTACGTTTCCCGTGAAATTAACGACTGGCTACGGATTCGTCGCCGATACGTGCCGACACGTCCGCGAAAACCGTTTTAATGGAGTTTACCATTGCTGCAGCGTCTGTTGCCTATAACAAAGACAGTTTCGCTGAACGTGGAAATCCTTGCGCCATCGATCATGCGGTTCCTGGAACGGTGTCCTTATTGTTCCGTCGTTTGTACACGTTCGCCAAATCGAGAAACGATTTTAGTCCTCTCGGGAATCGAACATGCTGAATCGAACGTTCCCAGGTCATTTAGAATGATCGATTACGAATTGTTTTCGAAATCTCTTATAATATTCAGCACTGTAACATCGTAAAAAAGTTTATTCTAATTTTCTTACTTTAATGAAGAGTTTTTTTATGATTAGTTGTTATCGTAATTTGTTGCCAACTGTATACTGTACAACTTTTGTTCGAAATATTTTTAAATTATATTAATCATATTAATTGAACGAAAAATATCCTTTAAAAAATTGGCGAAAGAAACAGTGGATAAGTCCTGAAAACGACACCGATTATAAGAATGGTCCGTCGTTCGAGTGTTAATGCAAATTTTACCGTGGCTGTTTTGGCTAGCGGAGCCGCGATAACGGGATCGTGTGAAAGATGATCGAGGATAAAGGCGCAGTGCTCGAAATAAATCTCGTCGTGCGCGTAATGGCTTAATGCGAGAAACGGTAGGGGTTGGTGGAGGGAGGGGTGGCAGCCCGTTCCATTTACAGGGTAGCTGCACGCCATCTTATTACGATGAGCGATCGTCGGAGACGCTCGTTGCGCGTTCGCCGTTACTGCGACCCGGCCAGATTAGCACTTTGCGGAACTTTCGTGCTTTCCGCTGCTGCTTCTCGTCGCCAATCCTCCTCTCCCCCAACCCCCTCGGAATTTCGTGACTCGGAAAATTTAGCCCCTACCCTCCATTTGCGACGACAGCGTAGCACTTTTAGCGGGAATCGCTCGATGGAATCCCTCCGGGAACCGTGGAGCCGCTTCTCCCTCCCCCTCTCGTAGTTTACTTGAATATCAACTCGGGAAACTTTCGGCTTTCGGGCCGTTCCGAGGTGACGGGCCGCGTGATTCCCTCGGCTAAAATTATTCCTCGCCCACCAACATTCCCCGTGACTAACACCCGAAAATTGATCAAAGAAACCCTTTCTCCACGGAAACACAGTGGTTCCGCGAAAGTGGGGATTGCGGAATCGGCACGCGTCATTTTCTGCGTTGCGAAATAACGTAAGGAGAGACTTCGACAGCGATTCTCTTGGAAACGAGACATCTTCGACAAGATTTTTCCTTTGGAAACTTTACACGTCTGAATTCCTGCAGCTTTTCAGCTGGGATCTTACCTTCTCGGTTGTCTTGCTGTGTGAAAATTTTCTGAACGAGGAACAAATCGGAGATGCGAAAGAAGAGAGTTTGCTCTTTCAAATGAGCGTAGATTTAACACATTTATAGTAGGTTAAATATTTCTACAAGCTTGAAAAATATTGATCATCACGACTCACGGTTAAAATCGTAGGGTTCTACAACCGGGAGTGTATAAATTCCGTAAGAAACGTCTGAAATTCGAGCATCAGAAACGACGGCTCTCATTTACGGTACTCGTAGTCGCAACCAAAGAGAGAACAAAACGCTCAAAGGGGCAATTTTTTGCTACTCGGTGTCCCAGACAAACGTTTACAAACGTCCTCGACATTCTTCGTGTACAACACAGGATTGCCTGTCTGAATCTTTGAGCCATTTTGTTTCGTATTTTGTCCCGGGTTTGCTCTCGCGATCCTTGTAGAAGGACGAAGCTTACAATGTAACGAGGAGGAAACGGGAGTAGGAGGATCTGCTAACGAAGCCATCGGAAATTCCTCCGAAAAGCCGGTCTCTGCGTTTCTTCTGCAGCAGTAAGGGAGAGAGAAAGAGAGAGCAACTGTGTGTACGCGTGTGCATGTTGGTTGTAACACACGGCGACAGTCGGATGAGCTTGCAAAAAGCGTTCACCTTTGATTTTTCGACGCGCGCCTCGTCCCGATATTCGCGCAAACGAGAGACACCGAGAGTCGATGCACCACGCGCGCTCCGCGATGCAAGACTGGAACGCTTTGTGCGGCCGGCATGCGGCAGTTGCACGCGTCGAGCGAACAAACGGATCCACAAAGGAACAGCGAAATAAAAGTATCACGGGGAACGCGGCCGAGAGAAGGACGGGAGGAGTCGCCCACGTTTTTCCAACGGCGAAACGGATACGCGAAACCAATTCGGGACGGATCTGAAAGAAACGGAGGTAGAGAGAGAGACTTTACCGGCGATGTTTCACTCGAGGCTCTGTGTCAACGATAAAACGCGTCCTTTAACCGATTCCTCTATCGATACCGGTATTATTTTTCATCGTTGCTTGCCTTTCGGTCTTCCACCTCTTTTGAAACGTACTGTACACTTGCTATCGTGAATTTAAAATTGTAAAATTTTTATGCATCTCCCTGTACACAGTCATTTTACGGAACTCGATTCTATCGAATGATAGGTAAAGCTATGGCGAAATACAATCGATCCCACGTTCTTTCACGAACAATTCTGAATCTCCCTGTACAATCAGCTGTATCTCCAATTTCCGGCAAATGGTCTCTCGCAAACAACAAGATAAATCCTAAAATCACCGGTGATCGTCGAATTTCCCCACGAAACAAACTCGTGGAGTGTCCTTCGTTAGTCGTCGGGAGGGCGGGGGCGGGTCCGACACGCAGTAGCGTATAACGAGGGACGAGGGTGTCCAATAACAGAGTGGACAAAACGGTACAGCGTTCCCGTAACGAGACGGCGACGTTGAACGGCGCGCGGTGACGGAAGAGTTGTCCTCGACGATGGTCTCTTTTCTTCGTCTATTTGCCTGTTTGGTCGGCCGGTAATCCGACTCGGAATCACGTCGTGTAAACAGACCCGAGGGCCGACGAGTCACGGGCACGGCGGCACGGGGTGCTCGAACCGTTTTCGACAATGACATCCTCCTTTCCGAGTTGTTTGAGCTGCCGGTGGCTTCGAGTAAATTAAGGAGAGAGGCCCTCCGCTCGCGGAATTACGGGCGACGCACACCTCTCTCGCTCCCTCTCTTTCGTTCCGCTCTCACCGCGATGCGCAAACACTAGACGGCATTAGGCAAAGCTGGTAATAATTTTCCATGGTACCCACGGATCTTTGGACGCCTGCGAGCCGCCCGGCGCGCGTTTAACGCTCCCGTAATTAACGCCGCTTAACTGCATGCAATATGTTCGTTCCCCGACCAGGATGCCGCTCTCTGTACTACAAGAACTCCAGCTTGTACCACCAAAACTATTCCGAGTTTTCCTCCCACCCGTGACTCGCTTCTTCTGAGCCATCCTGTACAGTATGGATTCGCCATTAGTTTCCTTTTTTCGGGGTTCGATCTCCGCTTGTCAACGGTTCTTGCCAGGTTATCGAGATCCTCTGTTCATTAGCTGTGTAACTCGTTTTGCCTCGGATCCTGTGAATTACTCTGTAGAACGTTGATCCAGCTACTTTTTTAGCGAATAAGTTTTTTTTAATCCTAAGTATATTACTCGCGCCTGTGACAAGTATGGAAGCCTAGAGATTTAACAGGGAATTGCAGGATAATGGGGGAATGATCAGGCTCGAGGATGTAGTGAGCGAGAAAAAAGACAGATACGTTGAAGAGTGGGTGGAGAAGTTCAGCTCTTTAGCTGTAAGACTGTAAGGCTGAAATAAAGCAAATATTTATCATTTATTTATTATTATTATTATATTACTCGCTGTAGAAATATGGATTTGTATGCGACCACTCTTTATGAATCAGCTCGTAGAATACCATAGTGGTTCTCGCGCGTTTAATTAATTTCTGACTGATACCTCGGGGTTCATGAGATTCCCCGAGAATTGTCCAGCACGCAAAAATTAATTTATTTCTTCAGGCCTCTTCGTTCGAGTCACACTGTACAGTATGAATTCGCAATGCACTGTATCTCCAATGGGATATAATTGATTTAAGTTTGATTCTGAAGGTTCTCGATGGCCTGTGTAAATTATCCTCCATACGAGTGTATATTTATTCATCGCATACATTTTCTGAATCGCTCTATAAATTTTCCACAATGCTTCGTTGAATCCAGAATAAATTTGAAAGCAATTTGTCGATTTGTACATACAGGAATATGCTTTTAGCCTTCCTGTTCCGCGGGAACTGCCCCCCTCCCCGGCCCTACATGAATATATGCATTCGAATTAGGTAGTTGAATTTTGACTTTTATTAATCATCCTGTATAATACAAATGAACGAATCCCTGCGATTTCAACGGACCGACTTGCACGTGACTTGTTTAATAATTATCAAGATTTTCTGCCGATTACACTGCTGATAAATCGGTGTGTAAACTCACTCTGAATCACCTTGTATAATCTGCATGCATCGCTATTTATAAATTCACCAGCATAGGATTGTTTTCTATAATTCTTCAAAAAAATTATTCATTCATAGTGCGCTGTTTTTTTTTAAATTCTACATAGTCAGCTTCTAAAAATGATGGTACACCGATCAGCCTGTACAATAACGATTTTATCCATGCAGCCCACTACGTTTGAATCGCCCTGTACACAGAGCCACAGAAGCCAGGCCAAATCCAAGAGCAATCCGTCACCGGTCCGCCGTAGCAGCGTTTTTAATCTGCTTGTTCCGCTCGTTCGCAATGCAGGGCCCGCGTTCTCGATCCTTCTTTAATCAGCCTGTAGGTCGTGTCGATCATCGAGCAGAAATAACATTCGAGTGCAAGAACCGATTTTGCTATATTTTGCTAGCAGCCGAGCGAAACTGTTGTAAAACGGCCGGGTAATTGAGAATCCCTCCGCGAGAGCCAATTTTCCTGGGCAGGAAATGTTCGCAAAGCCGGTTACGACACTTTTCGGTTTAATTAACGATGCTACCGGTGGCGGGGGATGGCCCCCGGTGGCCCCCGGAGCCGGGGCCACGCGCTCCCGCGCGTCGGCTCGTTATAGTTATTTACACGGCCGGATAAATCTCTTTCCGATGAAACGCGAGAATTTATTGGCTGGTGTTGCCGACGCCCCCCTTAAATATGTAAATGGCGGCGTGGTGCCGATTCTGTTTTATGGGGAGGTCGGCCGGCCGTTGCGAACGGGTTTTCCAATTAAATTCTATTCTTTCGTCGAGCCGCGACGGGCGAGCACAGTCGAAACGCTTATCGAACGATATTTTATCAGAGCGGTGCTGCTGCTGCTGCTGCTGCTGCTGCGCTGCGCTGGCCCGCAGTATCTGTGCCAGACGGTATCACGCTTTATTTCATGTCCGCCGGGCCCGGACAAAGATGGCAACCCTGGGAATATAATATTACAGCCCCGAAGAGCCCTCTAGCTCACCTCGAACTCATTTCGAGCGCATTAACGAGCTTCGAAACACCGAGCACACAATCTCAAACGTGTGCCAGAAATACCCGGCACAACCGCTCCTTACACTGTACCACGTTGCGTCTCGGTGAATAGCACGTCCGACTACCAATCCTCGGGCCAGGGTTCGAAACCGCCCCTCGATTCCAGGGAAAATCAATTTGCCCATTTTCCGAGGATTTTCGAAAAGATATCGAGGCCGTGCTCAAAGTGCGTGTACAGTTGTCGGTTCCAGTTGGGTGGAAACGGAAAATTTTTCTCTTCTCACACTCCTCGGCCAGGATTTTTCCTGGGGGAAAACAACCCAACGGAAAAGCATCTACTCTTGAGCCAATGCGAGGGAAAAGTTTAAAGCGCGCGAGCAGCGACGCGACGGTTGCACACGGGACTCGAATAGGAGAAAAACGGGATCATCGATAGGGGTTGAAGGTTCAATGGAGAGAGGAAAATGGGGGAAAACAAGCGCCCCTTCCCCCCACCCTTTCTGCAACTTCTAGGAACGTCGAAAAGTAACCGAGCGTGGCCGTTCTCACAAAGAGCCCGGGACCGGATCGCGTGTAATTTAATTCGTGGCGTGCTCGGTACGGCGTCGAGGCACACGAGCGGGAGGGGGTTGCTCCGAGGGGTGGTTCTCTCGAGGGTGGGGGTGCAGAAATCCAGGGGCAAGGAAGGTTGTGTAGATATAGAAGTTGGAGAGAGGGAGAGAGGAAAGGTCTCTCTGTGCCTGTGCTCTGGCCCCTGGTAGTGGTGTTAAGGTAGATGTCGTTGTCAAAGTGCACCTAGCCGAAAGACACACAACCACCCTTCTGCTGCGGCTGGTGAATCCCGTGCACCGTCACGATCCCGTTTGTCGGTGGTGGTGATATTGATCCACCCTCGGAGCGTGACCGGGGTGGCTCTCTCCTCTCCCTCTTTCTCTCTCCCTTCGTTCCAGCGCGTGTTTGCGTCGGTGCATTCTCGCGGTGCCCCGTTCCTCGGAAAAAAAACAGACCGTCTTTGCTCGGTTCATCCACTTTCTGCCTCCCGCGTTTATTCGGGGGTGCGCGAGCAAGGGCTCCATTCAATACCTATACCTCCCTTCGCCTTTTCTTCCCGCGATCATTCTCTCCGCGTGCTCTACGCAATCCCCTCCCGAATTAATCCTCGGAATTGATCAATTGCGATGCTATTTTAGATTCAACAAATGAATGGGAATGAAGACTGTTTTTGAAAGTGTACTGTACTTTTGGTTCTTCGATGATCATCATCGTGCGGATAAATGAATAATTGAAGATTACGAAAGCTATTTTCAAGTAAATATTGCACCCCATATTATCATTTCATTGTAATTATTACAAGATCGTTATTCTCCTCTATCCGTACACGTACCACCAACTTTTCGCTCAGGTAGACATTACCTCGTCCATGGCTGAGGTTATTGGCGGATTTATGACAAAACGACCGTCCCATCAGCCCGAAGTACTGATTCGGTTGCGGATACGAGTCATCCCCGGACTCCCACGACAAACACGGGGTAGTGAAGTCCTTCGTACTCGGTTTACGACGCCGTGTTTCCGAAAATCGTTTCTGAAAGGAGGTTGTTGTTAGCCGGTCGTCCGTGTGCTTAATTCAAGGTCTGAACCGCACATAGCTTTTCGTACGGTCTAGCGCGGTCTTTTTATCCCCGTGAATCGATCGACGAGCCAGAACCCTCGTGTTGGAACACGACAGTGTCTATCATCAAGTGTCAGGGAAGACGAAACTCGTGGAATATTCATGCGGACTGCATTATGGCTGCACGTTGGCAATAATATGACACAACTGCGCCACGTGTGCCGTTGACAACCGTCTGGTCGTTATGTGCCCGCAAATAGTTACTTTCACCCTCGCCAATCGTTTCCTCTGTTGAAAATATTTTTCAACTACGACGAAGATTATCAATTACTACGTCTTACTAACATTTTACGAGTTGTGCATATTCGATCCGTCATAATTTCGTAAAAAGAAATTGTGCCTCCCTTCTACAACATTTTTTCTCTACACTATGTTATAAACTATACACGAGCAAGTCGAAATGGTTTTACTTAAAAATTTACCCCCGTTCAACCCTCTCTACAGGTCATAAAAAATTTTTTCCACGGTTTAACTTGCGATGGTTTTAAACATCGAACATTACCCTTTACAACGAGCTATGAAAATCCAAGCTGCGATTTTTCCTGTCCGTGTGACAGCGCCTCGAACGACACCTGTGAATCCTTTAATTTGACTAATGCCTTCAGTGTGATGAACGGGAATTGTGGTAATCGATGAACGTAAGATAGAATTGAATTCCCATGAGCACGTTCGTTGTACACTTGTCAGGCTATCTCGATCGCGATTAAGCCGACCGACCGATCTCTCGGAATCATCGGCGTGAACGATAAGCGAGCATCGACATGTCCGACCGCAAACATCCGAAACTACTCGGCCAGCCTTGAGTCTGACCGTGGTCCGACCAAAATCGCCCGACTCCACTGATTCGGGCTTCGCCAGGTCCCGAGGAACGGAATTCTCGAGCCGCATCCACCAATCTTGAGTCTTCGCCACCTGTGATTCTTGCTTGTTCCGACCATGGTGGTCCCGTAGCTGGATTTTACAATTTAACACAAAATAGAATGAACATGAGATGAGAAATATTGGAAGAAACAACGACGAGTGGTGATATTACAATTGCTCCATGTAAAAAAACGTTCGCCACGCGTTGATAATATATTTGTTAGTGAGACCGCAACGTTGATCGAATTCTACTGTTGTTCTACGAACCAATTAGCCAAGTTTCGAGATTCTAAGCCGGGTATTTCGATTACCAGCGACCCCCACCACCCTCTTAGAAACACGAACTCTTCGTGGGCGTCGAAATAATCCTAAACCGCGACTCGTAACTCGCCTGGAATCGATTTATCGAGACCCTAGGCCTGTTGTGCCGGTTAATAGCTGGGTAATACGGGTACAATACTACTCGTCGGAAGTTGCGATTAATTTAGAAGGGAGCAACTACTCGATCCAGTCGTCCCACGAGTTACAGAAACTACGAACAAGAATTATCGCTGGCGATGTCGTCTGATTGAGGCGAACGTTTCCGATGTTTCTTGCTTCTGTGGCTTCCAAACGAAACAACTTGTCCTCGCCAAGTCTCAGAACAATGGGAAAATACAATTCCACTTCGCTTCAATTGTAAATAATTTTTAGAATTCGTAGAATGCAGGAACGAATACCTTAATTTGAAAGTCTTTCCAGTGAATATTATAATAAAAATCTCCTGAAAAACAATTTAAAGCAAAAATATTTTAAATGTCAGAAATAAATGGCATTGTGTCCGATCAATAAAAATAAAAATTCTAAAGGACAATGTAACCTAACTAGAAGAAAATGAAGACTCCGCAGGATAATGCGCGATGAGAGTGAATAAAATAAATTGGATAAATAAAATACTGTGCATATATACACTCATTAAATTCGCCGAGAGATTTCCAGAAAAGTTAGGAAACTTTCTGTTTGTTTCCGCCAGTACTGGTTAGCTGTTTCCGCACTCGAAGCCGAGAAAGTGTTCCGAATAATTATTCAAATCAGTTTTCCCAGGCCAATGATAATTATTTCAGGGAACACGATGGAAGTTTCCAACGGCGCGGAACGGCGCAAGACTTACAGCCCTTCTCGTACCGTTTTCACGGTTTCGTAATATTTATTGAAGAAAGTTTAACGGTTCCAAGGGACGGAAAAAGGAGAGGCGAGCGGGTCACGCCTGTAGTAGAAGGAACGGCGAATATTGAAACCCGTTTCGTTGTCATAAATCCTCCCGGTAGGCGTGCGCCGCTCCTCCACTTAGAGGAAATTGAAGAGAGGTCCTCGCGAAACTACTCGAAAAGTTCGATTAATTTTCTGCCGGATTAAGGACATCCGAGCGACCGGAGGGGGCCATTTTCTAAACAGACGGACAAACGTTGCTGATAAAATTTTATCCAATCCAATTTCGATCTTTTTTCATTGACTTTTTACAGGTTCCCGGAATCACCATTATCGGAAGCGTAGATTTAATTTTCGTACAAATGTTTTCTTTTAATTCTTTCAAAGCACAATTTTCCCTTCTGTTTTTCCTTGCTCTCATCCTGATTGACTTTCTGTCTCTCAATTTCTGTCCCGTTCCGAATTACACCGACGTGCAAAATTGAAGATTCGTTTTCTCTTTGAATAATTGACTGCGTTTATATTGTTGTAACTTAAAGAGCAAATTAAAAATGTTTAATTGGTTGAAAACAGTGTATTCTTAAATTTTTCTAATGTTTTTGCCATTTTGAATTCCACCTATTCATTTTTGTCACGACCGAAGAAGACCAATAATCAAACACAGAATAGGGGATAAATAAATGAAGAGAGTAACATGCGATCTACATATAAACAAAGAGCGAACGGTATTTCATAGATTTATGAGAAAACCGGGTGGATGAAATGCAAGAGAATCGGATAGAAAATAAATAACGAACCCCAGAGAAAGAAATGTACTTTTGATCCAGAGATAAAAATAAAAGGAGAGCTGCAGAGTTCGGACGCGGTGAGAACGACTTGATTCGGCGAGTTGGACACACGCGCGCCCCGGATAACTGCACAAACGGCCGGGGAATTTACACCCGGAGCCGGGGACTGTAATGGCGCGACTGGGAATTGGGTCGAAAGAAAATGGCGGCGTCGGTGATTCCGGAATTCGGGGACGGCGGGATCGGGAAAGCGATTTTTACGCTCGAATGTCACTCGAAAGAACTGCCCGACGATCGTCGCGTCGCAGACCGTGAAAAGTCGGGATTCAGAATCAACGAGAATTGAAATTTAACGCCGCAGCGCCGTTTTTGTCGAGTCAGTGCCGTTTCGTAACATTTTAACGAATTAATAAATGATTCTACTCTATAAATTGTTGTGTTCGTTTTTTGAGATTAATCTTTTGAATATTCTAAATAAGCATAGAAAATATATGAAGAAACATTTTATAAACGCTTCAGTATAATTCCACTTAAAAGAAAAACGTACACCAAAAGCAAAGAGATACTTGGTGTCCGCGTGAAACAATGGACGAAGTTTAATTAAGTTTCCGCTAAATTGATCGTTCGACCGGGCATTTTAAAAACGGACCGCCTGCTTCATCATCTGCACCATCCCTTCCACACACATTTCCCGTAAACTATAATTAAGATTGCTTAACAATGCTAAAGGACAAGGTTTGTTCTCGAACAGTTAGTTAGAGGATCTCCAGATCGAGATAAGAATGCAAACGCGTTCTCGGAGAGCGCCTTAATCCGAGAACCGCGGGGATTTCAAATGGCCGAACTTTCGGCGGAACTGATTTAATTGCGTACCGAGGGTCGGGTAGGAAAAGCTAGGAGAGGTCCGAGAAGCGAGAACAGAGAGCCGTTAACTTGACCGAGCGTGCTGGCAGGTGTGCGGCCGGTGAGAGAGCAAAGTTCCGAACGAGTTCCCGGAAAAATTTCAACCAACAGCGGGAGAATATCATTAACGTGGTACACCCGTTTAGTTTAATATCATGTTGCAGAAAACAATTCGAATATAATCGGTCCAGCTTTCCAATTACACCGACGAAAGCGAAAGCTCCGACTATAGTCGATTTCAATGCAATGTACAATATGATTTTTCGCTGCAAACAGTCCAAATAGAATCTCTTCTTTAATTTTTTCATCTCATCGATGGCAATTGTTCAAGCCCAAGCCCTTAAAAAATTTCATGTTTGAATTTTGTGTCAGAGAAGATAGTTATCAATTTTTAATTCTCACTGTTCTCAGTGTACTCCACCGTAATTAAATAAATCCCAGTTGCAACTTTATTAAACATTTCAATTGAATTTTTGTGTAGTCAAAACCCAAGCCAGTGTGAAAATGACGATGAAGAGGAGCTTGCGAACGCAGTTTTCAACGCCCCCGGCGACCCGAGACGCCCGGCGCCGAGTTATTAGCGTTAATTACCCCCGATATCGAGCCGGATAATTAAGGGATTAGCGGGTTTCCGTTTGTCGGCTGGTACGGCGTATATTAGAAACAGTCCGAGAATTACTGTGTTTGGATAAGGGTGAGCGAGAGGCGGAGAGGTCTAGGCCGCTTAACGGGCTTGCGATTCCACGTGATTTATGCGAGTCTGCGGTCGATACGTGGCACAGACACCGGATAATCCTATCCGAGTTATCCGAATCGTTAGATAAGAACTGCTATCTTTATCCAGAAGAAGAACACCATCGAAATTATGATAGCGATGCCAGACTGCAGAAAATTATGCAAGCTATAAAGTACAGCAAACCATAGTAATATCTGGAAATTTTTCAAAGGATATTGAAAACTATATTGAAAAATTGAAAAATACATTTTGTAGATTCGTGTCGATTATATATGTATATATTCTGAAAATTTCGTCAGAATCAAGACAGAAAATAAGTTTTCATTTCACTCCAGTTTTTCGATCACGGAATAATTTGTAAGTCTATTCGAGACGGAGAGGGGGAGAAAACAGAGATGTAAATGGTTGCGGCGCGGATGTCTCGACCGGGATAACGCAACGTGATTAAAAACAGCATAGTGGTTAGAAGGCAAGCGCGATGGCGTCGACAATGGCGCCGACAATGGCGTCGAATAAGCCCGAGATTTGGAGGGGCCCGAGGTTTCCATTGCCGCGAGGGCTTAATATACAGGCCGCACAATTTCCTGGTCGGCTCGGCCGGGCATGTGTTTGCCGCGATGGCGGGCCAGGCCTCGATTTTCATCGAGCAGTGTTGCCACAACAAACCAGCCGCGTAGAACAAAAGCGAATTGAAGTTCTGTAACCCGACGAAGCCAGAGCCTGCCCAGCACAGCCACACCGTTGTTTCCTCCCCCCTCGGTATCGTCTTACTTCGCCCATTCAAATTCACGAACATTCAAACTCGGCGAATAATCAAACTTTACTTGGTAATGTAATTCCGCTGGTCCCCCGGCTGCCTGTAACTGTAAATGCGCTTCCGCCAAGGAAAAATACTTCGGAACATGGAGAGAAAACTGGCGGAACTTCGGATGGGATCGTGCTGTATTCATAAATGCGATTTTTAAGTCGATTATGTATATCCTGCGCGCGAAACGATATGATTTTCCAGCGAATGGTTAATTCGATTTGAATTCGAACCGGTTCTCCCGTTCTTACTGTACAAAGTGGCGAGACTGATGGATATCACTTATCCCAGCACCATTGCATGAAAAAAACCTGTTCCAAAATCTCATTCGTCGGTTCGTTCGTCGCTCGCCTAATCCCTCTCCCAAAACAGAACACAATTTCCCCAGGCTTTTGATCCACAAAGCGAAAATCAGCTCGGAAGAGCGCGTACGTTTGCTGGTTCCTTTTTTTTTTTCAGAAAAAAAAATCGTGCTGGCGTTTGATTCGCAAAGGAGATCGTTTTGCGGCGAAACGTCGATGAAGAAGTGGAACAAGGGGGTCGGTAGGTGGCACAGAAGGGGATGCAAGTTGCAGGTTGCCTGCGTGGCATCAGCTCGAAACAGTGGTCCCGTATTGCAACTCAAACGGCGGGGCAGAAACCGCGGGCCGAGTGAATAAGTTGAAGTTTCGCGGCGAAACGTATCGGTACGCGAAAATTTCTCTCTCTCTCTCTCTCTCTCTCTCTCTCTCTCTCTTTGTGCGCGCATGTGTGTGTTTGAGAGTGCTCTCGAGTCGCAGGAATGAACGAACGAACCCGTCGGGGGGTTCTGTTTGCGTGTACGCAGACATTCGACGGGTTTCAGGGAGCCGGGGCACGCCCGAAAGCAATTTCCTGCGGCTTTCGCGTCTTTGTTTGCTCGTTGCATCGCATCGTCCGCTCCGCCTATCCCATCTGCCGGCTTTTTCCCCTTTGGGTGAACGGGATATGATGATCGAACGCGTAACACCTTCGCCAAGACAGCTCCCGGGGCGCCGCGCCGGACTCCGATACTGTTTGTCCGGCGACCTACTGCCGAGGTATTACTGCATCAGTTTTCACTGTCCTCGAAATAATCCTCAATTCCAAGTTCCCTTTTTCGATTTTTAAGAGGCATCCGTGAAATTAGTTTACGAATTCCGTCTACCGAATTCCCAAGTTCTCTCGCCGTCCACATTTCATTTTAACTGGACAACCGAGTGGAGTAGCACGTAATGCACTACACTGGTGTGCAAAATTTATTAACAATCAAATTATCAATTTTAAGTAAACCGTATAAGACTGTCTCGAGTCAAAATCAGCCCAGAACGAATATTCTACCACGTTTTCTCATAGAGTTACAACAGTTTCAATAAAAATTTAGCGATCTTTTAATTTTGTGCGACAGTGTACTTTGAATTCAAGAAATAATGGTCACGCGTACTTTCAATTGGAGTAAATGAATGGAAACGTGCAGGATCAAGCGAAGATCGTGATCGATGGTGGCGCCCGGAATCGGAGGTGGTCTCGAATAAAAAGCAATCTCTTCGATCGCGGAAACGCGTTTCTCTTCATTATTGCCGGTTTCCGGTGTTCCCAGTGTTCCACTCGCATATTTTCCGCGAAATCGAAACGTATTAGGCCGGCGTTCGCGCCGGGCTATTCACTAGCATTTCGAAACCTTCTGTTCTCCTCCCTGCCTCCCTCTTGCTATCTCTCTTGGTCGATCTCCTTTCCTGAGATCGATCCCGAAAGCGAATCGGCCCCGTCTAACGGTTTCAATGGGGCCAAGGAACGTTGGCCTGAATGCGAGTTCCTTCGTCAGTATTCGACGGCATCATGAGGTTTATTGGAGCAGAGTGGGCCTTTTTAGACGTACTGGCCGGATAGACTCCTCGAACGAAACCCCGCGTCCGATACCTCCTGCCAACATTCAACCGGCAACCTTCCCCTTATCGGTAAATTATAATTTCTAGAGTTTCCGCAAAATTTCATGTGACAAAAATTCCTCGCAAGAATCTTTGTTACGCAAAAAATTGATTTCTTCTCTTAATAATATCAACAGCTTCCAAATCACGTACCCCAGCAATATTAATTTCATCTTAAAATAAATAAGAAAATAAAATTATAAGAATTATAAGAATGAAATTAAATTTTTATTTTATCCCAGGCCGTTGCAGTTTGATTGGGAAGTCTTTGTTTTGCAGAAAAATCTTTACACGCATAAAATTGCATTGCATCTAACAATCTGGCTCGTTGATTAGAAGTTCTGATTTCGAGTCACGTGTGCACGAGATTCGATACAACAATTCAGCAATTTTCGAGAGCAACAAGGATAGGAAGCGTTTTCAATACGAAGCAGATGCGAATCGAATTTGCGTGGCAGATGGAGCCTTGTTCCGGGCACGGACAGGGTGAACAACCGAATCAGTTCGACAACGGCACGTCAGAGTCCTTATTATCATTAAAAACGAGGCCTCGTCGAAGCCTCGTTACCGAACCCTCCTCAGACGCATCAACGACTCTCGAAGGAATTGCACTTGTTAACGCCGGGGAGGCCCTCCAATTATTCGGGGCGACGTGATCTCTTTCGACAAGGCCTAACTTCCTTTGATGCCGATATCGCGATCCACGGGATCCATCGTGTCGTCTACCTGTTACAATCGTCGAGTGATACTCACTCCGCTTTTCCACATTTTCAATTATTTCGACAACGCTTCCGCCTAGTCCACAGAGAACCATTGTACCCAGGAGCTTCACCCTGGTGATACTTTCACTGGACCTTCACTCGTGTTCGCCATTTTGCGCATCGATTTTCCCTTTTGTTGTCCGAACAAATTTTCAAACACGCGTCAAAGCCTCGACGTATTGTCTTCTCCCTGTTCACCGAGGACAATAAGCACCAGACTGATGGCTTTATTTTATTTATGACGAGAATCGACCAAATACAATATACAAATATTTTTAATTATCTTCGAACGGTTATTCAACATCGAATCTCATTGTCTGTTTCATTGAAATTTATTTTCGAACTGCTAAAAATGGTTGCAAGAGGACACGTGACATTTTTATATAACTTCTGTCTGTTAACATTGATTGAAAGTTTTGTTTTCTTTTATGAACGAATTCTAAAAATACAACACTGTTAAGAATTGAAGAATACTGTTCATAATTTTCGTCTTCCTGAACCGATCAGAAATTGAATTTTTGAATGTCAATTCGTTTTATTTGGAAACGCGAAGCCGGTGAGTAACAAGGAGGGAACAGTGTCGTTCGACGAAGAGAATATTGGTCCACGGTCAATTTTCAGTGGCAAACAGTGTCAAGTTCAGGGAAAGCGGAGCTAGTCGATAGTCGAAAGGCGAAAAAGCGAGAGATACCGGCTCCGTCGATTGGGCGGACCGATCATTTTTCCGCGGAGAGAGAGCGTTCAATGCGCCATCAATATTTGGCGAACTGTTCGAGAGCGAATTTCAAGCGGTCCGCATCATCGACGTGTGCACTCTCTACAGAGAGATGCATGCGCCCCGTTTAAATATGTAATTGTCTGGCCAGGCTGTTCGCCAAACGAACTATACATATGTACACACTATATCGAAATATTTTCAACATTTCCCAGGCACTGGAGAGAGCGTCGGGCAATTTCGGGATTTAATTGAAAGTACATTTCGCGTCGCGTGCTTCAACTGCGACAAAAACTGTGTCAGAGATGCACGGAGTTGCACTCAAAACGAATGATTGCCATCAACACGGTGCTCGAAATAATTCGCGTACTCCTGTCTCTCTTGAAACAGAAACATTTACGAAATTGTTTTCAATATTTGCGTCGCTCGTTCTTTGAAACTATGAAATTCTTTGGTTCGACTTTTGTACCCCTCGACTTTTTTAAAATGAAAATTTCTTGTTTCCGAGAACTGGTGAATTTTTTTAGCAATGTTGCAAAATGGATTATTTCGGAAATGGAAAACCAGAATGCATCCTTAAAAAGCAGCAATAAGCGAGCCAGGGAACGCGTCGGAGAAAATGAATTCGGTCTCGGTTAATTGCGAAAGCCGATTATATTAGTGTAAGGTGTGCCGGTTTCCGGGGTTGAAGGATGGCTCGAAAATTCGAGGGGGCCCCGTGGAACAATCACCGTTCCCCAATTAAATTAATTGGCAGTCTGAAGGGGTTGGATTGGCCCGCAGTGAAACAAAGCCACCGGACACGGCCAACCGCAAATATAAATCCCTCTATTTAGAAAGACGCGGTTGGACGATCGTTTAATCCAACCACGTGGTCCATTTACCCCTCGGCAAAAAGAAAGGGAGAGAGAAAAGTAAAAAGAAATATTTACCTTCGCCGACCACCGAATCGCGTCACACCGCGGCTACTTTTTTCTTTCACGGCGATTCTAATTTCACGTTCGCCGGGTAACATGTTTGCGCACGCCGACAAAAACACTGTTGAATCGCGCATCGATAACGGAACCGTTTGCTCATTTTCCTACCGGAAGGCTGACTCGAAATCGCAACGAGACACCCTGTTGACATTAACGCTACTTCAAAATTATTCCGGTCATCTAAATGTTAGTCTCGGGAAATTATTTTGAAGCTGGATTGTTTGGGAATAAATGTTATGTCGCTGGTAAAAGAATTTTCCAGTCCTCCAGAATCTATCCAGAGAAAAAAATGTTTACCTAAGGGTTGGGATTTCAATAATTTTCAGCTGGAATTTTGTCTCGCAAAAACGTTCTGAAACGCGTCACTCTTCCTCGATGATCGTCGGGGAGTTTGCCCGACGCGCACAGACACAATATTTTCGTCCGGGGGTGGGTTTTCGGGGGTTGGGGGATGAAGTTTTATCTCGGCGTTCGATTCACAGCCTGCCAAACTTCTGGACGCGTGTTTCCCGTATCTGGATCGTGACTACAGTTAACGTTTCGTCGACCAGGCCCGAGTGAAACGTATTTTACCCCCGGAAGTTTGTCGCCCGCCCGAGCCAACCCCCTCAGCTCGCCGTTAGGAGCATAACTTTCAGGAGGTCACAGTCCCTTGGAAACCGTGGAGCGTCCAGCAATGGAGCCCTGTTCGTTTCTGCAAATCTTTCGTCGGAAACTTTAATTAGATCGCTGAAAAGCTAACCCCCCCCCCCCCACAAACTACCCCTTACGAGCCCCAGCAAAGTCGATGGACCCTTGTACGATCCGTTATTTCAATTTAAATCAGAGGACGCTTTTAATAAATAACATGGACTTGTAGTACTTTTTACATAATTGATTAAATTCATAAAAAATTAATACTTAACGATTCCACGAAAAATCGTGCGTTCATCGGCCAAGGGCTAATGAGCGAGCAGAATTTACCGCAGTTAGAATGGAAGGCAAACATGGCGGCTGATGAGTTCAATTAAAAAACACTACGAAGGGAAGGAGCCGCAAATATTTGTTTCGTTGCCGGTGCTCGGTTCAATCTGCAAAATAATCCCCTAATTACGAGCAGGCGCCATTTTGTTTGGTTACGTTCAAATGCCACTTCCGGCTGAAAGTTTTCGCATGGCGTTGCGCCGTTCGGTTAATTAAAATTATAATTCGAGGTCGGGCCGCAGTAGCGCGATGTTCGAATAAAATTTCAATAAGCTGGCTTCCGACGATCGAGTGTTTTTTTTAATTAAATAATGAATCGCCACAATCCCCCTTTAATTCAAATATCGAAAATTTCTTTGCCCTTTCGTGGATTTTCGTTGGATCCCGATGATCGAGCCAATTTCGTACCGGAAGGTCTACTAAAAAAATTCGTGGATAAACGAAATTTCAGATATTCATAAAGGAATTTTGTGTGTACACGTACTTTTTCAACCAATATTTTAATTAACAATCCGTATTTCATCATTGTTCTTGAATAACGATGTTAAATCCAATATAATAAAACTGTAGCAATACGTGTGTATTACACATGCACAAGGTGATCATTTTAACATTCAGTATCAAGGAATAAATATAACATGTACATTTATAATTAACGTGTTTCTCGGATAATGGAGATTTTAATTGTATTCCACACAAAATACGAATAACAGCGTGAATATTCAGTAACAAAAAGAATGATACTCCATCCATATTACACATCGAATGAAATTGTTCCTGCAGGAACAATAAGTTCATTTTCTCTGTTAGTTTTTTTTATGAATAAGTGCTTTGTTTGTAGCATTGTTTCTCGAAAAATCTAATACAAGTATATTGAAAGTATGAAATTAAAGAGGTATACTAATAAAATGTTACGATCCAGCCAACTGTATCCTTCGGCCATCCGAGATTGTATTCTAACTGAAAATCAAGAATCGCGTTGAATTTGTAGGATGGCTGGACACCGGTGTAATCAATAAAGACCACAAGGAGCAAAAGGATAAACGACAAAGCTTTATATTCGGTTGAATCGTCGCGTCGTAGAGCTGTGTATTCTCGCAGGAGTCCCCAATTAAATTCGCCGGCGAGCCAACGATAGCCACGGCCAAATTGTGCGCAGGTAATTCAGGAGTTGAATTTTCGTTGGCCGGTAATGGGAACGAACGCGCCTCGCGCTTCCAACCCTCGGTGACTGTAATTGATTCATGCATTTGGAAACGAGCCGCCGAGCCGGCTGGAATTGCGTCTATGGTTACGTGATCTTTAGCGGAGCGTTGTTAAACCGTGCAACTCGAAAGGCATTCCGGGGTAACGCGAGCTGTGTTACAAGCAATATCCAACCGGAAACGCGGCGTATCACCTGCTAGATGCGCTCGGAAGCTTCCTGTAACGAGGACTAATCGTACCGGAATTTCCTCAGCCCCAGGAAACACTCGATTTTTAACGAGCGGGTTGCATAGCGCATAAACTACAAGCGTAGACATTCATCTCCATGTTTTATTTATTTCGAACCTCTGCCATTCTGTTAAAATGGAACAATTGAAAATTATTTTTGCAAACGTTATACTCCTCTTTGTCCTGTTTGTCTAAGAAATTTATTTCTTTGAAAAAGATGTTATTCAGCTGAAACTAATATATTGATGTCCTCAAATCTTTTTAATATGACCACTGCTTTAAATTGCATACAATCCGCAGTCTAAAGAGTGCTAAATTAAAAAATTTAGAGGGTGAAGAGGGTTTGTCTTCCCTATCGTGTCAACTATTGGATGGCAGATTAGTTTTCGCGGTTTTGCGGTTCACTTTCTCGTTGACATTGAAGTGGACCGGGTCGAAAAATCATACCAAGGTCGACGAAACCGGAAGACGTGGCTCGACGGCGCCGTCATCGGTCATTTTCGTGGCCGAAGAGCGTCGGGACGCCGTTGCACCGGGGATGACGAGCTTCACTCCCCTCTCGCGCCGATGAAAAATTCATCCCCTCGTTGTGAATACAAATCGAGCCATTAAGATTCAAAGTGCGCGGGCCCGGCGCGGTGTCACGCGAGAAATCCACCGGAAGCGAAGAGTTTAAACCGCGAGGATGTCTGTCGCGTCTGCGACCCTCGATCTCGGGACCCCAACGCTCGCAGACGTCGCAGAAATCGATCCTCTTTTCCAATCTGTTCCGAGCTTACTCCCCCTCGACGTCAATTATTCGAAAACAGACAGACAAGAAAGCGAGCTAATAAAATCGTGGCGAAACACGCATTTCTCGCGAACGATTCCCGGAAGGTAAGAAAACAATTTACGAATAAAAATAATTATGTCTACTTGAATTTCCAATCGTCGGTTTAC
Organism: Lasioglossum zephyrum; assembly: GCA_028455615.1. Classification (NCBI taxonomy): domain Eukaryota; kingdom Metazoa; phylum Arthropoda; class Insecta; order Hymenoptera; family Halictidae; genus Lasioglossum; species Lasioglossum zephyrum. The sequence continues at coordinate 10,567,119 of CM052327.1, forward strand.
TCGTGTTTCCTTCAATTTTTCCAAACGGAGAACCAAGAATTAAGTTTTCTCATCCAAATATTTCTTAATAATTATTTTCAGTAAGCGTACTGCACCAAAAGCAAGCTTAACAAAGTTAATTAATTTACGTGACGGTAGAAAATTGTTTCACTATTTAAATTGTTATTGCTATTAAAGGATACATCGAAAATTCCTTGTCCATCATAAACTTTGCAAAATTATGGAATAACCGTTTAATGCGTTGACACAAAGTGAATGAGAAATTGCTGTTAATCTCGAATATTAAATATTTCAAGATGACGTCCTGATATTGCCGCGTCTAAGAAGCCCGATTCAATTTCGCCGGTATAGATCGTCCAGTATCTTAATTTTTTCGTTCGAGTGTTTAACAAAAGCTTGCCTTATTCGACAAAAATCGATCGTCCCTTATTGACGCTCCTCGCAATTAACGGATAAAGCTTTCCTCGAGGACAGATTTCGAAACGGGAGCTTATCGGACGCCATTACAAGGGCGAAGAACGTGGACGGCGCGCGGCGTTAAGGAATATAGGCGAGAAACATCTCCGTTTCTCCCGGGCTGGATCGCAACGCATGCAAATGGTTTATCGGCCGGAATATGCGGCCGCCATTTGAATAATCGCATATTCATGCGTGAGAATTGTGAAAGTTTTGATACCGCGAGCTTGGTAACCGAACTGCCCAATTCCAGGAGATTTCGCGAACTGGCCAGAAATTTCTTCTTGCTTTACAGCCCGCAAAAAATTCGAAAATTCTATAATTGATAACGATAAACCGCATAAGAGCAGCTTAAGATTCGCGGTGCGATCTAGTATCGAGGTAATCGTGTACTTTCGCAAGAGAAACTGCTTTGGGACTTGGTTCAATACTGTCTCGACTTTCTGCAGAATTTTTCGAGCACAGTAATGCTTCGATACTGGTCCATTCTAACCCGGTAAATGGTGTAAATTTCTTCGAGAAAAAACGAGAGGTGTTACCAGGGTTACAACACTGGAAACACGGGGAAATTGTGGAATGAAAATTTACATCTGTTCCAAATACATATGTTCGTCCAATTGAACAGTTCTAATGGAAATGGTTAGAAGCCACTTTTCCAATTCGAACGAAGCGACGGTCTGACGCGTTCGACGTTAATGAAATAAAGCGGAGAAGGCCAGCTCGGAAAGAAATCGATGATCAATTGGCGCATAAGTCATTCCCTCGATCCATTCCTGCGGACACAATCGGACAATTTTCCGTGGGGTGAGGGTGCGAGGAGGTTTTCCCGTGGAATCGAAAGCGCAACCCCTAGAAGTTTGCTGACTCGCGAGACTTTCGAGCCCCGGCAGCCTGCGCCGCGCGGCAGACTTTGAACAATAGTAGTTTGTACCGCGGCGGATTTAATTGAATAGAAATTAGACCATCGATCAGACCGGTCTAGAGGCGTCGTTGAACCGTTCCGCGCGTTTGCCCCGGCAAACTAGACGAGAAACCGGCCGCCATTTTACCCGACTGCTTGATTAATTGCTGTTCTTCCGAACCGTATAGTTCCGCGTTTCAATAAATAATTCTGGCCCCCCTTCTCTTCAACGGAAACAGTTCATAAAGTTCAACCCTGATTCTGCCTGGCACTAAAAGTGACTCGCGTAAGTCTCTTCTCACATTATTTGCAATTATTTAACCGCATAGTGTATCATATCTGGTACAGTTAACAAATCTGTTGTTCTATTGTAAACTAAGAACATGTTTTTTTCTTACTATGTTTATTTATTTTTATTTTTCTGAAAATGTCCATCTCTAAGAATTTATTATTTAATGGGCCTTTCGGTAGCAGCAACAATTTCAAGTATGCAACAATTCACCCTTCCAAGTGTTATAGTGTACACTCTGATTTTTCTAATTTTAATAATTGCAGAATAAAGTATAGAGGTCATTCGACCGGTGGTGACAGGTTTAAAAGTATGTTCCCGGTGATTCGTTTGTCGAAACTCACGGTTTATCTCCGTTTGATAAATTATTTCAAGCTGGAAGGTTATTCTCGATCAATCACCGATCCGGCTGAGACCGCCAGGCGATTTCGGGAAATTAATTACACTTCACGGACACGGTGTATCTCTTTATCTGATTGTTGTTGTAGGATTTGTGCGCCGAAGCTGTTTCAACGACGGATTCCTATCGAACGGGTCATTAAATTGTATTTTATCGTGGGAGATATTCAGATATTCTATAACTTCGAGGAAAAACATGTTACGGCGCTCTGGCTGTGCTCATTTCAAAGATTAAATAAATTCTCTACTTTCAGTCACTCGAAGTCAACTTTTACTCTAGGGCATATTCCCTTTCATAAACCAGGGAGAAGTTCTTCGCCTGAAATTTGATGAAGTAAATTTTCCTAATTTTCTTTCGAGCGTAACAAATTTTTTCTCGAATTCTTTTCACAAGAAGACAGTGTCTGGAGGTATTCTGAAATCTTGCGATTTGAAACGAGCACCAGAAGATTACTGTAACAGTTTTTAACAGGAATTTACAGGAGATGGAAGATGAACAATTTGATGGATTGCGTTATGAAATAAGAACGAGGTCGATCGGGGAGGCACAAAGGGCCAAGACAATTAGGGTACGATAATCTGTATCCGGGCGTGATTAGTACCGAATTAGTCAGCACTTCCTGAGGTAATCAGACTTCGATGACCGTGTGTACGGCGGTGGTGGTATACAGCCAGTTACCTCCTGAAGCGATCGGACAATGCCGGATCATTTGGGCTTTGATGATCGATGTATGTAGTGTTTGTTTGGTTACGAAGGGGTCCGCTTCCCCTTGAATCAGCCATGGTTTCGCCGGGAACAGCGTTGCGTCGAATTACGTTTATGGTTGCGGCTTGCGTTCCTGTTGCGACAAGATTTGCTCCCAGACGGATATTCGACGACTGTGGGGGATTAATATCCTTGCGACTTGGACGAGTTAGATCGAGTTAGGTCACTTGTTTCGACCCAGTCTTCTTCTAATCCCTGCGGGAGTCAATGGGTATGGCGAGTTTGCTTCAAAAATTAGTTCCTCGTATATTTTCTTTACTTTTATAATACTGCTCTTATTCTACGTGTATTGGGTTGGCAAGAAAGTAATTTCGGTATTTTAAGGTAAAATAGAGTCCAATTTTCTTATCCAAGCAATCAATTTTAAAGAATAAGATATTCTCCCTTTTGTTCGGTGATCTTTTGCCGAAGGTTCGGATGAAAAAATGTTCTTCTTATTTTCTCATAAGGAATCACGTATCTTTTCTCTTCCACAAGGCACGTACGATATAAACGAATTATTATTCGCAGAATCGTCATTCGGAGACTTGAGATCCAGTTACAGCGAGTAGAATAGGGTGCTAATTTGCTCATTAGTACCACTAATTGGCCCGAAACGATGTGATTTCAGGCTTCTGTCCCAACGCCCTGAGAAAAGTTAGCCGCGGCTAATATCGGCGTTTGCTTTTGCGACCGTTTAACTCGATTCCGGAAGTGGGGACGCGCAGAGAAACTTCTTAGCCGATAATTCAGTTCCTTCCGAGTCTCCCATTGTCCCCGGATTCATTAAATGTTCCCATTCGAGGCGACTCGAAAATTCCATCCCGATAATGGAGCCTCGACGTCCTACGTCGATTTTCTAACGGAAGAAAAGCTCTCTCTCTCTCTCTCTCTCCCGGGAGCGCTTTTGCTCTGTGGGCCCACGTCGAAGGTGAAGGTCCGATTTCTCGCCGGAAGCCACCACCCACGACGCCATCCTACCGTAAACTTCGAAATTTAATCTTCGGGGAAACTCGTCCGAGAATCGAACGGCCACGTCGTAACTCACCTTCTCCGCTTACCGAGTTTCGAACTCACGCTTTATTACACCGCGACGGTAATTATATTACGCCCTCGGCCCTCGGACATCCTTCATCTTGGAAAAATAGTCATCGATCATCCCACGGAACTTTCCAATTATTCGCTGTACTACGCCCTTTCACCGGGGGTGAATTCATTTTCTAGATGTGCGATAGTATACCGTTCTGGAACGAGCTTTCTCGAGAAACTAGGAACAGTGTATTTTCAACATCTATATTCATACTTACATTTTAAAATTTTTATTATTAGTTTCTCGAGAAACAACTTCTCGTAAGTGTGATGTATTTTCTACGCGAGGAGCGAGTTAACAACGTGTTGAAAATCTCATGTATTTTCTACGCACGAGTCGATTTAAGGGATGCCTTATTTACAGGGATATGCAACAATTACTTCCAGGAAACAACGTCTTCGAATGTCATGTATTATGCACGCAAGGAGCGAGTTTAAGGGATGAACTTGTTCGCGGGGATATACCTCTACCGTTTATGTTAATAATTTATGAGAAACAACGTCTCGAAAATGTCATGTATTTTGTACGCAAGGGGCGAAGTTGAAGGGACGAACATATTTACAGAAATATATGTTTCGCACAAGTACGGTGAATTTATTAACTAACCGATTATATATTTTGTGAATACAGTTATTCAGAAGGGAATAACTGTTAATAACTGCAGTCAATTATTTCGAAAATGTTAATAAAATAAAGTGTAGAATAATGCAATCACAAAATTGATGAAGGTAAAATACACGTGTAAATGATCTATGAAGAATGCTCGGTGTGTTAATGAGGCCCGATAAACAGTGGGATCGCCGAAGGGATGAAAATCAGCAAGGCAAGGTGTAGCAGAGGGTTGAAGGGTGTTCGGAAGGCATGGTATGGCCGATGGCTGCTGACAGAACAATTTCATCGTTCCATCGTGAGAGTACGGCGGGGAAGGGATGGCGAGGGGGATGAAAAGCTAGATGGTGGCGGTTGCTTGCACCCTTCCGGTGTTTCAGGGCGCCGCTCGAAGGAAGGGATGCAATCGATATCTAATACTTGCGAGTTCTCGATCCCGGCGGCTCTGCCTACGGCTATTTTCCACGGGCGATCGGGTACCGAGGCTTCTAGGCTTTTCCCGCGTGTCGGGAAGGAGAGATCGAGAGAGAGAGAGAGAGACAGGCTTCCGAACAATTAGAGGAATTTTGCTGACTGGCAAAGTTATTAGAGCCGCGGGGACAATGACTGCCTCAGACCAACCCCCTCCTCGCCTATCTGCAAAATGGTAAACGCAACGTCGCCGTTTCGTGGTGTTCGCAATTACTGGAACGCTTTTGCTGAAAATTGGGCTGGACATTAAGGGTTGCTATGCTACAATTCGCTTGGGCCGCTGGGGGTGGCACCCTTCACTCAGAAATATAGTTTTCGTTTGAAATAACTGTCTCGCGACCGCGACACGAGAGCCTCGGCATTTCGTTGAACTTATTTTTCATTCGGAAAGGAGGAAATTTGTATCTGTACCATACCAAGCTGAATTGTTTGTAAAGATAACCCTACGTCTTCAGATTTGATAGTTATAACAGGTGGTTTCTCTTATACACCAATTTTTTTATTTAAAAAAAAAACAATTTTTTTATTAAGTATCTGGAGATTCCCAGTTCACTGAGGAGATGAAATATTTAAGCAGCCCTTTCCGAGGTATAATAAACGGCTATTTTCAAAAGCAGCTGTCCTCGTCCAAAGGAAGGGGTTGAATATTATCGAGCGGGGTCTTAATGAATATAAAAGTTGATCGAGTAGGGGTAATTATCGGGTTCCGGTAAATAATTATTTAGGTTGGCGAAGGGGAGCGATGATTTATCGTTGCTAGATTGGTGAAAGATACGATTACCTCGGGTGAAAGTACCGGGTATCGATCACGGGAACAAATTCATCCCCAATTTAGCGGCCGAGCTCTGCGGGAAGGGTTGCAACAAAAGCTGGAAAGGAAAGAAGAATCCGAAGGGATCAATGCCGGCGTGAACCGTAATTAGCATTATCCGGAAGTCGATCGGATCGATCCCACCGAGGCGAACTTACGAACTACATGGCCAGATAAGTAGCGAGAGGCTTGTCTGGGTGGAACACAATGCTGGAACATCGGAAGCAAATCGGCGATTCGATCGTTCGCTCTTTTTGGAACAATGAAATATTTCAATTCAGTGGTACAGGCCAATATTTTGACAGACAAGCTACAATCCAAAGAATCTTCAACAACCCTTAACATTTCACGTTCAATTAAACGAATATTGAAATTTTAGTAGTGGAAGTTAATATTTAGTCGGACACGAAATGGAAAGAATATTTTGCCTACGATCCCGTCTTCGATTTCTTCGTTTGGCAAGCTCTCTCGTCCGATATCTCATATTTCATTAAAATAATGAAATATTTCAGTTCAGTAGTCCAAATCAATATTTAGTCAGACAGGGCCGATCAATAGGGTATTTAACCTGATGGGCCACTTTATCTTTTCATTTATTCATTTGGCAATCTACCATATTGCATTTTTAAGTAAATCTACGAAATATTACCATCCAATTCGAATCCATTTAACTGCGCTCAATATATGAAAAAATTAAATAGTACAATTGAACGTTTAGACAGACGTACCAATTATTCTAACAATTTTTCCTCGAATAAAATCGTCCGCGAAGAGTGTTCAGCTTACCATGCACCACTCCATCTTGAATCCACCAATTTGGCAACGTTCACGAAACTCGCCCCCTAAAAATTTAATCAAGATCATCCCCCAGAGAAGACAGTGTCACGTTCGTGGAATTCCACCGACGTGTAGGTTTGTTTCCGGCGGTATCGTAGTTACGGGGGTGGAAAGTTAACGAAATCGGGGCAGCCCTGATTCCAGTACACCGTTGGCCACCCTTATTCGATTCTTTCGTTTGGGGTAGCATCGGGTTGGCCGAGGGCCCAGCTGGAAAACGCGATAAAAGGCTGATCCTTGTGAAATCATACCCTCGAACGTCCTCTGCCCCCTTCGCCACCCTCTGCCCGAAATTCTGTTACCTCGAGCTGCTTCCAAAGGGGTTCCCCTAACCCAGTAGACCCTCCGCTGTCGACGGAATCAAAAAGCCACTCGATTATCACCCATAAATTAACAGCAACCCTAGTGAAACACAATTATTAAACCGATGCTTCATAACTCCGCGAGGGTTGAAATCAAATGGAGGGTGTAGAATGAAATCACATGTTCCTGCGGTGAAACAACTTCTAAACCAAAATTTGGATACTGATTTTACCTTTAATTGTACTGTTAATAGTAAATGTAGGTAAAATGTTTGAAAAATTACGGATAATTTCCTCGAATGTTTGCGCAGATAATGATTATCTGCCTCGACGAGCATGACGGAAACTTCGTCAGTCAGTCCAGCATGGTTGTCAGGTGTCGCGATGGATTTCCTGTTCGGATAGGATCCGCGAGGTATCTCGTCTCTCGATCAGCGGTCTCGATGCATCTTGATGACGCTCCGGCTCTAAATTAGTCCCAGAAGTCAGTCAAGCCAGCCGCCGCTAATAGAATTAATTTCCTGCTTTGTGCTTCGCTGGGCTGGATCCGCCGTGGCGTGATCCTCCAGGGCGTCTCGAAGTCATCGGAAGCTTCTCTCTACCCCCGACGAGAGTGCCGCGTAGTTCGCAAGGTTACAATGACGCACCTGCCAGACAGACGGCCCCCCAGTCGATCTAATTGGTCCCCGAACAATGGCCCCTGATAAGACAGAGTCAGGGAGCAGTTAGACTTGCGGTTCGATTGCTGGCGATGGGCGGGCCAGCGAGATTCTGCCCTTCGATTAAGAAAATTGATGACTCCGGAGGCACGCTGACGGGGCTTGGCGAGATAGATCGCTGATTACCTCGGGGAGGAGTCAGTGTGGATGCTGATCACTGATTCGTACTTTTGAATCGAGGTTCGAGCGGTTAATTTAGCAGGGAATGTAATTTACAGTAGTACGAATCGATAATAGGTCAGGCTGATGCGTATAATGATCTGGGATTGTTCACTGCGGATTTTTATGAAAAATAAAAATTGTCTGCATCGATATTCTCTATATATAAGTCACACAAATGGTGTTCCTGTAGTTAATACACTTCATAAGTCAGACAGAACAGCGATTCAGTGATGCAAACCTATAATAAATCAGACCTGAAACCGTTCGAAACATCGGTAACATAAATCCTGGCTATCTTACAAGGAAACATCCTGGATCTACACTTTCCGTAAAGAATAATTGCACTTTTCGAACGGTCTTCAGTGCTATAATCCAGTCTGAGGCTACGCCAGGTGCTCCCCTCTATTCAAAGACTCGCCATTACCCGTCGAACCGCAATTTCTATCCAGAAAGCGTCGATGAATCGCCATTCAGAACTAGTCGTAATCTCGAATCTTTCACGGATCTCGATTAAATCGATATCTCCAGATTTTTCTCACCGGGGTTACAAACAGATCCCCCATCCCCTTTCGCGATTTTGCCTCTCATTTTCGTGCACGATCGCCTGCAACAAAGTAGTCGGTTAGATAATGGACTCCTCAAGTTGGCCTGAGAGTGGAAGAATAGACGACGGTGGCATTATCAACGAACGGAGATTATCGGAGGGGAAAGAGTAGTCGCTGATCTCACGGACGAGAAAAAGAATTCAACGTTGTTAGGTCTTCAAGTTGCTGGAGTTGTTCTTTGACGGATCGTTGCAATTTTGGTTTCAGATGCGATTGACTCGTGCTACTGAATTATTCATGTTCTAGTTGCATGGGTCTGACTTATTGTAGAATAGTGCTACTGTCGTCGCAGATATCATCTACCCGCGTTACTATTTACGTCCGACTTAGCATACTTGATGACTACTGTCGACGGCGTAACGATTGACACGAACTACTGATTAAGCGTGATCTGTGCGATTAGCCAACGTCGAAGCCGACGAATGTTTCACGGGTGTCTACGTCTGACCTAGATCCGCCGAAACTGCGGGAAGTTTGAGCGATCGGAGAACCGTCAGTTCCCGGCGAAATATAGAACATTAATTAGATTCTATTCACCGATAGGCCCCGTTTCTGCGCCTCGAGCCAGTGAGGCCTCTGTAAACAGCTCTGACTTTCATTAGCCGCGAACGCGGTGATCGGAAACGGATAGATTGTCGCCCGTTGAAAACCGGAACGCCGTCTTTCCGAATTTTATTAAAGCCTCGCGAGGGAGCGAGCGAACGAGGAGTTGCTCACCGGAAGGAACATCGGTAATTCGAGTTCGCAAGTTCGGATTCGGAGAGACGGGGGTGAAAGAGGGACGAAAGTCGTTTAGATAATGAATAAGTTTCGTCGAAGGAACGCTCGCTAATAAAACAGACTGAGAAGATAACGTTCCCTGGAAAATTAACGAGGACAAAGTAGTCTCTTATTACAGTACATTCTCAGACTACCAGCACATCGGACAAAGGAATTGGAGATCTGCATCGAGACGGAGTTGAACGAGTTCTTCGGAACGACTGTAAGGTAAACAGAAAGAACCGATGGGTTTTAACAACGTTCAGGGAATAATGAAAATTTAATGCCAGAATGTGTATTCCATAATGTTAGCTTATGATTAATAAGAGTTAGAGAAGTAGATCAAGTCCATTTTGATCCACCTCAGACCAGAAAGTAGTTCAGTCAACGACAAACGCGACCAAAGTAGTGTCGATGTGTCATAATTCGAAGTTACTTGTGCTACTTACCGAATGCAGTCAGTCGGACACAGTAGTACAAGTAAACGAAAGGTGTGACGACACTAGTGTTGGTGTAACAGGTCAGACCTGAGGAGTGGTTCACATCAATGCTGACTGCGGCAACAGTGATGTAAGTTAACGATAACAGCGTCGAAAGTATATTCTTGGTATATGATAAATCAGACACCTATGCACCTATGTTGCAGTTTTCGGACTTTTTAACCGTGGATTTTCAGTCGATTTCATCGAAGACGAGTTTCCACTGATCGACATTAATTAACATTCGTGTCCGAAAATAAGCGAGCACCATGGACGATGAATTCAATTAATTTCCAGTGTGATTTCGCGCTGGCATTAATTAATGACGACTCGTGGAACCAGGTGCGCTCGCTGGACTGTCGTGCAGATACGATAGTGAGCTTTCATCAAACGAGCCGTACACAATGCCCGAATCATGATCGATAACTTGGAATCGAAAAGAAAATCAGATACAAATTGATACAATGATTACTCGTGTTTGAGTAATGCGAAAATTTCATTTGATTTTCATTCGATATAGTCGAAGGATAGTTCCACATGTTTTCTGTACGCGAATTCAATTTCCCATTCGGCATATAATTAACACGACGTATCGTAAAATCTGTAATTATAAAACATTTGAAAATTGCTTTCAACAAACTCCGCTGGCATGCAACGGCAGCCCCGCGACGCGAATAACAATGATTAATTCTCGCTATACACCAAGCACTGAACAGTAGCATCGAGCTGATGCCACGAGCATTGTTCTGTTAATTGAGAAACAATTAGAACGGCCGCTCTGTAATGCAACGATGGACCAATGTGAACGTTGTTTACCGATTAATATTCATACTCTGCTAACGTTAACATATTTTCGCCGGGACCGTTTATTTTGCAATCCATCACCGGGAATGTTGAAGATTACCCGGGCCGAAGAAAATATTATGAATAACATAATTAATATGTCTATATACAAACTCTTCAATCTCTTCTGAACAAAATCAAAAAACATACGAATTTTTAGAGTCCGCTCGTTAGAACAAAATTCTTCCTGGTCACAGATCAACAATTTACGATAGAAAAGACCCAGAGGTCTGGTTGGTCGACTCGCCCAGGGCTAATATACTCGGTGCCACCGAATTTTCGACCACAGACGCGGCAAACAACGAGAATCGAAGGTTTCCTATGGTATGGCTTGCAGGTAGATAAGGCTAACACCGTGCCGGTATACCGTGCGCCGAAATCAATGTACATAACCGCACCAGAGCGTATAATAAAGCTCGCAGGCTCGTGCAGGTATACGCGCATAATCTATCCGCTGAGCCGGCTTGCGGCAATTACGTCGCCGAATCTATTCTCGCGTCGAAAACCGACGTCGCCCTACTGAATTTCGAGCGATGAGCGCCGATACCGACGCGTCGGTGATTAATTTGATGGGGGAAATTAGTGGAAAATCCACGGTCAATTGTCCCTCGTCTACTCTCGCGTTTGTTGTCGCTTGTCGAAACGAACCGGAACCTTCGAAGATGAGCATTGAAAGATCGCGTCGTTGATTAGGACGTACGATTTTTTCTACAGAGTTCAAAATGGATGGGCAGCACGATCAAATTTTTTGGAATATAATGGTCGATGGTTTAAGCGCGTTTGAGTAGGTTTGCTACTGTGAGAATACTCCAATAATCGAAAAGTGGAGTCAGTGGAAGAGGTGTGCCATGTGTCAGACACAGAATAAAACTAAATAAAAGTAAACTGTTCGCAGAAAATTAATGATCAATAAAACCAAAGAAGTGTAGATGAATCATACGCGCTGCAGTGAATTTAATTTTCAGTAGTCACGGTGCACCACATATCAGGCTCGGAATGAAAATAGACAAGGAGAGGAGAATAAAACATATTATTTTTTATTTTTATTTTATTTTATTTTATACGGACTGATGTCCTTTTGTACAATTGTATATAGTTTATACAGTATAACTAATAAACAGAAAAAAAACCTTAATTTTAAGTCTTAACCTAGAATTTACATACGTATGGACCGTACAAAACTAAGCAAATACAAGTACTATTAATGAATAGTACTGCGCAATTTTGTTTTGAAAGCCTGTAATGTGCCATTAAAAAAATCAATATTCTTATAAAATATGTTAGAGCTAGCAATTATGCGATTTAATGGATTTATTACTCCATATGAGGATTTGGATTTCATTGTTTGAAATCCAGCTCTCGTTCTCAAATCCATCTCTAGCTCTCGCTCTATTTTATGAAACTGTCAACGTCGGTCTCTTTAAACTCCTGTTTCTGGGAACTGTCCCGGAAAAATGCAAATTCCGGCGTCCACCGAGGACAGCAAACATGTCGTCGGGTTAAACAAAGATGACGTTCGAATCAATTAGTTTGGAAACTGCGGCAGCCGGGTCGGAACAGATCAGATTAGTTCGGTATACATATTTCCCTGAAACCGTGGTATTAATGGCTTTGGCCCGTAATTAAAATCCATCGATCGGGCAGGAGTTGTTAGCTGCGATCGTTTAAAATTCCTCGGGAGGGTAAACCGGATCAATATTCACGTTGGTATTGCATTAAATATTAACGATACAGTCCGCCGCCCGGGATATTATGCTGCGAGGACTCGCAGGGAACTGGATATTTTCGCGGCGGAACTTCCCGGAGATCCATCTATCTCCCGAATCTCGATACTCGATTTTCTGTATAAATTTCAATAATATAATCATTTCATACTACCCTCTAGTATTCCCCGCCGCTAACGACTCTAAGAAATGGTTTCCAGTCTAATGGCCTCGTAATTAATTCGCGATGCGCGAAGAATTTCGAGGGGAATTCAGAGACGAAGATTTAACGAAGAAAATCGATCGACGGCGGGGCCTCTCCCAGATGATAGAAATTCGTTTGTCGATGTTTCCCGTGTCCCCCTTGTCTCGATCATGCTAAACGCCCGCGCCTGGCCAGTTAACGTTACCCGGAGCCCCGGTTAGCGCTATCGCCGCATAATCGATAACGACTCTTCGAATTCATGGCCTGAATACACACGGTTTAGCTAATCGTAACGTGTCCGCCGATATTACGTGACGACGATGGAATCTGTCGATCGCTTGTCCCGCAATGGGACTCCATTGCCCGGCGAAAATTGCTTCCGCGATAATGCCTGCGTGTTCGACATCCCCTAATCCAAACAGCAACAACCATTCCCTCGTAGAAATCCTGGGAAATTTTCTACTCTTAACGATTCCAGATTAGAGACGATTTAGGGCAACGCGAAATCAATTTCTCGATCTTACTGATTGTTTTTTAAGCTGCGAACGACGTCACTCGAGTAATGGTTTATTCGTACAAAATAAAAATTTCACTAAACTCAAGATATATTAATTATCCGTTGTATATTAATTTTCTAGTTAAAATGAACGAAGAAAACAATTTTTTGCAATGGTTCAACAAATTGGATCTAAACTGGAGAGTGTACGTTTAAAATTATTGGTGTTCCGGTGCTGTACACGCGGTATTCAAGTTATTAATTCACGTGCTGGGAGTCCTGCAGTCTCGGAAGGTAATGGGATCCAAGTAGAATCGTTTCAGTCAATTTACTATCGGTGAGATTAATTTCGCAGTTCCAAGTGGGGAACAGCGTGTCTAGTAAACGGATGACATCGCGATCTACGAGTGAAAACGACGCCCGCAAGATCGTGGAATTCCCTTTGTACGGTGGAGTAACGCGGTCTCGCGGAAACCGTCGTGTCGTCAATCCGATTATGCGAATCCGTTTACGCGGCGGCCTCGAGGATCCGTGGTTGCCGAGGCCGCAGTCGGTTTCCGGTTCAAAGGATCAAGATTTCCACCGTGGTCTCCGAAAAATCGCGAACCGGTTCCTCTCGATCCTAATCCGGAAACTCAAATCGAAGATTTTCGAAGATAAAAATTCCTGGGCAAAATTGAAGAGGGTAGGAACGAGAGGAAGAGAGAGGAAGCTTGAAGAAAAGTCGTAGGTAAAGCTAGGTCCGAGAACGATCCATCTTCGAGGATGTTCTTCATCCTGTAGCTCCATTCTTCTTCGAATGGCCTTCCATCATGTAGACAGCTTCAGTTGGCTCGCTTCATTTCGATTCCAGGGTGATTATTGTTTCACACTCGATAAAAAACTGCTATAAATTTGAGCAGAGTTGAATTACATCTAGACTGCGGATTTTATGCATTTAATATTTGCGACCGGGAGTTCATCCACTGTCCGCCATTTTCTTTTCTGATACGTCGTAAAAGAGTGTCTGCTTTAGTCCGCCAAGCCTGTCTACCACCCCCACCTCTCCTCCCATTTTCTTCGGGAGTCTTTTCCGCCTCGCCAATCTGTCTTTATCGCGACGAAGAAAATTCCTTTCCCGATTACACGACACAGACTACCTTTACCGCCCTTCCCAACTCACCAAGATAGGGAGGGAGGAAGAGAGCGGAAGCTGGACGCCTGTCTGCAACCAGGGAATCTCGCTTTTTTTCCTGGCAACGACTTCAATCAATTTCAACCATTCTCTATTTAAGACCTCCAGCAGCAGCACCTTGAATTTTTTATTCGAAGCGTTCGCCCGGAGGCAACTGATCGCTCTCAACCTTGTCGGACGCACATTTTTCCTCGAGTGATTACACCAACCCAACGGCTTCCTGATGACTTCGTTCGTCGTTCGATCCTTCGCCCCATCTATCAATCATTCTACTAAATTCTAACTTGATTATTCTATTCGTTCCCTATCTTCGCGTCTGCCTCTTTAGTAGAGGCTCTTCTCTCTTCATTAGCTACTCATTCCGCTCATCTTTTTGGGAACTGAGACGATCGTTGAGTTTTAGCTGACATTGCCTCTTCTACGCTTCGTTCGTTATTTTCCAAATGAATCACGATTCTTCTGATTACAATCAATGTTCCACAGCTTCAATTCTATTATTTTATCAAGTTATTCTTTGCTGAGTGCAATTATTAGTAACTTCTTGAAATAATTTCTTTCTTAGAAAAAGATATTAACTTTTGGAATCATTAATTTTCCGAATCTAGTTGATCGCGATGAAATATTTTTTCTAACGCAGCCGACTATTTGAATTTTCCAATTCCCCGCGTCTGTTCGCTCATGTTGATGGTCCTCGAGCGGCCAAGAGGTCGGAAAATCGAAGAAAAATGGTCGTCGGATATTCAGGAGATTCGTGAACCCGGGGCCCTTCGCGTGACAGCCGGGCGTTTTACTATTCGAGCCAAGGGGGGCCCATGAGTCTTCCTCCTTGCTCTCCTATTTCCATCGCCGTAATTCAATTTCCGCGAAAGATTCTGCGCATAATTCACCAGTTACACGAGATAAATCGATTCTATATAATAGCCGGCCTTAAAATACGCCTCCTTAGGTACAATATCCCGGCCAATTTCCACAGGAGTTGCCATTCCGGTTCACTGGCGGAAACCCGGGTTTGCCACGAACTTTTCATTGAAACAAACCTCTCGCACATCTTAAATATTAACCAGCCCTAACGGAACAATTCCCTACAACTAATTTTTAATGCCTTCAACAGTAGCTCAGAAACTAACACACTGTTCGAATAGGATCAATAAAAAAAATATAATAAAACAGTAATCGGTCTTCAATATACATAAACGCACTAAAAAATATCCGATGGTTAACTGAATTCGATTGACCCTAACCGATAGCGTTATAGTACGATAAAAACCGCGTCCGCCATTACGGCGGAAAGTTTCTCCATGAACGTGAGACGCGGCACTCGCTGCGTTCCTCTAAAACCGAAGGAAATGATGCATCGCGGGAAAAGGGGATTTTTCTGTATTTTCCATGGCTCGAAGGAGCCAGCCGGAAAGTTCGCACAGGCAGCAGAGGCGTCGCGGAAGGATTTCCGCGAGCGGAATCCTCGTCGTATCGCGTCGGCTCTAAAACCGCCCCCGGGGGCGCCTGGTAACCTTTTATTTCCACGTGCTCTCTATTACTCGGAGCGATTCGATGCTTTCAGTGCTCTTCCCCGGGAAAACCGGCTGTCTCGCCTTTTTCCCCATTTTTTCCCCCAATTTTTCTTCTTTTTTTCGGCGAGCGAGTGCGCCATTTGCCGCGCGGCCCCGTTTTAGCACGCGCGAGAGGCTTCAAATAAACGCGTGTTTACCGAACTCCCAGTCACCGTTCGAATAAACTTCGCCGCCGAGCATGTCGAACCTCGATGAATCTTCGAATCACTCGGATCCAAGGATTCGGTCGTTCCGCAGGAAAATGTCGACTGTCTTCGAAAAGAATTTTCAGTCTGTCCGTTTTCACAGTATTGGTACCATTTACTTAAAAGCGTTTGGTACCGTTCGAAATACACTCGTACTTGTTTTGCGGAATATTTTGATCGGTTACTGGATATTGTGTCCTTTATTATTGATTAATTGCATCCTGTGTTGATTTTATTGATGTTTATTGTTCAAGCTTCAAAGTTTTGTTAATCGATGTGTACAAAAGTTTTTAGAAAAAATTTAATTTCTCCCATGACGAGCTTCCTATTTTCTGCTCGCTGTGCGGCGGAAGCGATGAAGCATGCAAACACGGAGAGCTAGATCTTCCGATACACGAACGATTCGCTGTTAATAACACCGGAAAGGCCACATCACGCGTCTGCTCTCTCTCCTTAATCCTAGCGACGGGGAGCACTCTATCGTCGACGGATTCACCGACGTTCCTCGTTACGTTCCGTGAACAATGCAGTAATTAAGATCCCTCTCGCTCTATCTATCTCTGTCTCTGTTCGCCCGTCCCTCTCAGGCCCCGTCGAATCTAGGAACAAGCTCGGATGAACGCGCGCGGCACCCGCGAAAATTGTACGCAGATTTCATAATGGATCCAGAAGGAGACGGAACCGCGGGAGCGTTAAGGGCCCCGCCAGGATCAGATTATTACATTAATCGTCGTCGTTTTGGAATTAATGAACGGTAGAGGGCCTCCGCTTCTTCCGGCTACGCTGTGAATTATTTCTGCCACCCGATTCGCGACCGGATTCAACTCCTCGTTGTCTCTTCCCTTTCTCTATGCTCCTTGTGATCCCTTAATTCTCTTTATTGCTCTCCAGATAATCAAACGTACGTATTTTTCATCAATATTATGACGATGAAAATTTAGTCGTTAACCAACAACTTTTTTGAGAATTTTTAATATTATATTTAGTAATTATATTAATCATTTAATATTACCCTGAATAATAATAAATTTTCTATATGAATTATTCAATGGTATAAAAATTCCTATAAATTTTAAATATAGGAAAAAAGAAATTGGAAACGAAGGTCCACTCAGAATAATATATAAAAATTCTTGGAAAAAGAAGTGGATTAAAATGCAATCCTCTTCGTGTTTATTAATGTTCCGAGTATGGCATTGTTCATACGACGAACGTTGTCAATTATTATCACAGAGATTTGCCAGTAAGAAGCTTAGCAATCTCGACAAAATGGAATTTGAATTATCGCCGAGCAACGTATGCCTTTGAAGCACGCTGGCTAATGTGTCTGGCCATTATGGGCTTATTCTACTTGTAACAGAAACCTGCGATGACAGGGTACTACATGCTCTGCATCGATCCGATAATTTCTCAAGTTTGATTTCTGGTAGAATGCACACCACAAACTGCACTGCTTAACCGTGCACACTGACTCTCTGAAAATTGAGTGTTTCATTCGAAAAAACGAAGCTACAAAGAAACAATTTAAATGGGAAAATTATTCTACGAGAAAGGAAAGAGAATAATAAAATTAATTATGCTACTTAAAATGTTTAAGCAGGTTGAAAAATCGACGCGTTGTATTCACTCGTTGATCTGTAAATTTTCTATGGAAAGACGCTTTCTCAAAACATTCTTCTGCAACGTTCTCTCCCGATATTGCGGAACACAAGTGAAACGTGGAGACAAATCACAGAGATCTGTTTCTGAATGATCGCGGCTCGCCGTCGTTTCTTCAAGCAGACCAAATAAATCACGGGAAAGTCGTTCCTCCTACGTGATCTACTGTAACCTCGAGACGAATCCAAGCATTAAATGTCCGACGCTCGAGAAATTGACGTTTATATTTATAACATCGCAAAAGCGAATCGTAAGAGAACAAATCTGGACTCATTTTAAACCTTGAAGCCTCTACTTTCAGTACCTATCATTCATTTTCTCCTGAAAAATGTTTACTCGCTACAGCAAATGAAAAACTGAACTCTCATTTTTTGAAATTGTAGATGAAATTTTGAGGTCTCGCTGCAAAGAGGAGGCTTTATTCTACAAGCTCATCTTGGATTCTGGAAAAAAATCTTCACACGCACATATACAGCGTAGATTAGAATCGCGGACTCGACGACGCGACGCTTCTTCGAGCATTTTTCTCCTCGCGCACTTTTTCACCGGTCGAGCCTCTGGCCGGCTTTTGTCATCCTATCTGCGATAAAGAATGCCAACCGTAGGGCTCTCGAAGAGATACACCGACCTTTTTTGCCCCTTGGCCCGTCACCGAAAGCGTCCCGACGCTTTTATCACGACCAGCGTCTTCTGCGAAACCGTCTAGAAACCCTTACGAAACGTCTCTGCCTGAACGAACGATTTCGCTTAAAAATCGATCCACACCCACGTAACCACTTAGCCCATCTCACCGTTCGAAAATCCGAATCAAAATCAAACAATTCCTACATCCGACAAGATATCCAAAAACCAAGATACACGATCGATTCCTCGTACAAACCTGCACGGAAAATGTACGAAGAATTTTTTCCGAAAATCATTAACTTTCGGTATAATTCAGTTTAAGCATAGTCCGAACGAGGGATTAGAACACGGCCGAACAATGTGCACTTCAGTATGAAATATCTCGAGAACGCTGCGTCGTAGAACGAATCGTCGTCCCACATGTTCGAAGCAGAGTGATTTTTGTTGGAACAAGTTTCCGATCCGGAGTTGTATAACTCGGGAATCTCGCGACGAACTCCTCAGTGCTCGCGATAGCTCGCAGTTGGTAATTGTCGCGCGGCCCGTATTGTCGCAATATCAAGCCCGCCTCGAACGTCATTTGAATGTGAATGGCCTCGGGAGCGTCATAATGGCGAAGTCAGATCCCAGGACCGCCCACGGCTTTGAGTTTCACGTATTTTCCGAGTTTCCACGATGACGACGTCGCCGAGCTCACATCCAAGAGGTTGGAGTTCGATCGAGGCTCTCCCATGTTAAGACGAATTTACACTTTTCACTGCGGATCTACATCCAGGACGATTCGTCCATAATCAACTGCATAAAGATCGTTTCGATGCTGATCAGAATGCAAGCAACAATAATTACTTATTTTGAAAACAATATTGCAACAACAGATTTGGAGATCGAGTGTTCCCCTTTATAACGAGGAAGGAATCTCGCATTGAAAGTCTCACCTTTCAAAGAACATTTCGAGAATTATGAGACTACACAGATCTTATTTTGCTCGTACTGTATTCCGAGATACAGCGGAATCTCGATTATTCGAACGGAATAGAGAATCAGGAGTATTGGAACAATAGAACAATGGGTACAATGCTAGATTCAATCTACATTGATTTGCAGAATTAACAGTGTTGCATATGGATCGGCACAGATTGAACTGCAGTGGATCCAAAAAGTATTTCAACAGTAAATTTCCGATTCTATTAAAACTTGTCAATTGTTTAAACTACGATATCTACATTAAACAAGGAAACTTCTAAAACAATAAAATAGAACTAATTTTAAATGTTAAATCCTCTACTTTTACCATGCGGTGATCCACAGTGGATATATTGTGATAAAAATTGCACGAGACCTATATAAATTGAAAAGATCCTGTCGTGCGGCTGATTAATTATCGGCGATTATTTTGTCGTCGGGCCAGAAAGTTGTCGCGAGGATCTGGAGCGGGACACGGTTGCGGAACGTGTGCGGAACGTGTGCGGAACATGTGCGGAACGGGTCGTAGCTAAAACCGGGAATAAACTCGGTGCGGCCGCGCGATTTCGAATATGAAAATTGGCAGGCTTCCACGGATCGTGCCGCGAGCCGAGCTATGTACGCTGTTATACGGGTATATCGATTCATATCGGGTTAACACCCGGCCACGATAAATCCACCGGCCCAGTTATTACCGGCCGCGGTAATAAGTCACGACACGGAATGGTAATAAACGTTGTCACCTGTGCTCGCTCCCGCTCTTCCACCCGCACCGCCGCCCGAAACGACGAGCCAGCGTTTCTCCAGTTATTACACAATACTTTCATTCCGTTTGTTCTCGTCAACCCGTTTGGTTTTATGCGAGAACTTTAGGGCGAAACCAGCGAGAACTGTCGAGGCTCGCTGGGTGAAGGATAGTTTGCATTTTCGGGGTTACAGCGCGATAAACCGGCTCCAAAAATCGGTTCGCATGGATTCTGCATGAGTTTTAGTTACAGCTTGTTCAGTTTTTTTTCTTATTATACAACTGCAATCGCGTCGAGCTGAATATTTTCGAAATATTTATGATATAAAGATTAAATGTGAATAAATACGGAGAGATTTACAATCAGACATCGTTGCTGTAATGCTGCAAATTTTGCTATGCGTTCCGTGAATAAAAGAAATACGTGTACGCGTTTCTGGCCTAGCCTAATGGTCGACTTGCATATCGCGCGAAATCGACCGGTGCAGCGATTATGATCGCGCCGATTCGATAACAGCCGATCGGATCCCGTGCTTCGAACAATGCGAGACCCACGGCGAGTAATTATCCGAGCAGGGGGGTTGGTTCAACGATCGCGTCGATTAAAGATAACCATCGGGAGACTAATTTGTCGCGGGCGAATAGGACCGTGAGGACCGGTCCGGGACAGGGATTTGGACCGGCTCCAGCGATTCGTCGGTTTCTTTTGTCGTGACCTTCGCTGGAAAGCGAGTTAATTGGACCATTCTCGATACGGTCCCGCGGAAATAAACGGCCGTCCAGAGATCTCGTCGCGGGGCGGTTAATTCGAACAAAAACGTGCCTGAAATTCTCATCTTTGTTAGTTGCATTACGTTGATAAGTAGACTGCGGATTTTCTGCTTTCCGCGACAAAAACTGCTAGGTGTGATTTAACCCTTTGCAGTCGGAGCTGTTTTAACTCGAAAATTAACTCCAACATTTCTTTCGACCTACGATAATTCCAGCGTACATGATTTGTTTCATTTTAGAGACAGATCAACACAATTTTTAGTGGTGACTCTGACTCTTTGCCAGAATTAAAAAATTGTACATGACATGTCTACCTGAAGACGTGTCGATTCGAAGCAAAGTGGTTGTGAATATACGTATGTGTGTGTTTTAATAATAATATTTGAACTAGTCACTTGTCCACGTCGCGTGGCTTTCTTTCTCGCTTGGGTTCTCTCGTTCCTTTATCTGTGTTTCGATTCTTTGGTCGAGGAGGGCTCGAAAACTCGACGGGCACGAGAGAGCACTTAACAGCGGCGATCCTCAGACGCCGGCTCGCCGACGGTTGATCAATATCCGCGGAAAGAAATAGGTCGTTCTTATTTCCGGTCCCCGGTGATATTCCGTTTCGAGTCTATGTATGCGCACACCACAGTGATAGAGAAAGAGCGAGAGAAATAGAGATGCGATATTCACTGTACGCGACGTTCCCTCGGTTCGTAACCAGCTCTGAAACCTTTTCTAAAGCCACGGCTGCTCTTTCCCTAGTCAATGAACCCCCTATTAGGCCGGCCAGCTGCCTTATTTGTCGCCACACGGCCTACTAACTTTGTTCCACATTTTTCTTCGATTCCTTTCGCGATGCTTCTTCCCTCGACTGTCCATTCAACCGACGCTCTTCCACGGTCCGGTGAATATGCGGTTATTACGCTTCGGGTAATTAACGGCAAGGACGAAATAACTGCTGCAGCCGTTTTCTTCGTGAACTTTTCGTACTTTTCAATCGGTTCGATGAAAGATTCACTGCTTCTTTACAATAATATTAAGGTACACCTTAAAGACCTTGACCAAACTTGTCCCTCATTTTTATACCATGAAACAGTGGAAAACGAGTATGACAGTATTATATTCATCTTATACGTTTCATGGTATCAGGGTGCCGAGTCTAACTTGTTACTTCACGATTGAAATTTCCGCTGTCACGTTTACCGAAAACTCTTCAAGCATACACGCCGAGCAAAGCTTCTCGAGTAAAAGTCACAACAACTCTACGCTTTTACTGGCTCGAATTCGCCATTTCAGCGGCTCTAAATTCGATATCGCCGGAGTTTGCTCGTCCATTTCAGAATTGCCTTAATGTCGGTGGCGTAGAACTCTACGCTCTGAACTCTGTACCAACTGATCCAGAAATCGACTGGGACCAGACAATTCCGCGTTCCCAATATTCCCAATCGTCAGGATTTCGGTGTTTGCGAATTTCGGCCGAGTAGAACCCGGTGTTTGCGGATCCCGATCGCGGAATTAACCTTCGTCGGTTACCGATCGCCTCGTGCATGGCGTTGTCCTAGACTTTAGACAATTAGGCGAGACCGGTGGACGTTCGGTGAAATGGGAGTCGGGTTTCACGAATCAGATTTACGGGGGTAATCCGTTTTGCCCCGATTATCTGCTGCGAGGAACGCTCTAGCACGGGTGGGCCGATAAAAAAAGTGTCGAGAATAGAGTGACAGGCTAATCTGCCGCGATTCTACCGTATACCATGGAGACGATCGCGATTTATAGTGTTGATACCGTTTCCGATGCTACCGTATCGCTCCGTTCCTTTTACGTGGGAACGTTTTATGGAATATTCTAACGATTTTTCGCGTTGACCGATCCCGCCCCCGTCGACGAAGGTATCCGATTTTATCGAGTGACACTTTCCGGATGGAATTCTATATGGTAAATGGTCATGATGCTCGTGTCTCTTTTAAATAACAGTTATATGAGCGAGAAGTAATCCATGTAATCTTTTTCACCAGTTTGTGAAAAGCCGCCTTTCAACCAGAATGTTCAATTTTGTCCGAATAGGTGTCCATATTTTTTACATCAACAGGTAAAATAATTTTGTGGCTTCGCGTGCTTTTTCCTTGCGATTTCGTGTATGAGATAATGATTGCTCTGATTAAAAAATTCTCGAATTGAAAATTTCTTCTACAGTGTATAAAGTGCGTCTGCAGGTCTCTTGTACGGTTTGTGGGGTCAGAGGAAACGGTCGATGAAGTTTTCAGTTTCCCCAGGTCCGCAGATTCGATTACAGACCCCCGTCACCGGTAAAACGCGAATCAGCGACGTCTGCCGACGAACAATTCCCCTGGGAACCTCTTCCCGTCGTTTCTGTTGCCATTTGTTTCACGCGCCACGCCGCGCCGCACCGTCTTCGCCGCAATTCCCCTTTCACCCTGTTCCGGACACGCTTACACCGATGGGAAATCACTTATTCTCGAACACGGTTGCTCCACGCAATCGACTAGACGCGATCGCTCAGGACTCATCTCTATATATTAACCGTCGGATCATTCAACTTCCCATCGAATCATCCAAGTTCTGAATCTGTCGAGCTTCGCTCGATCGCAGCTTGAGAATATGGAGGTAAGGCTGTCGTGATGTTAACTGCACCGTTAGACTCACGACTGATGGAGATTGAGCCACGAATTAATTGGTGCAGCAACCGAAATGAAATTTAGGCAGTGCACGGGTGGCAGTTCGAGCGTTCTCTTTTGCCAGCGATTCCTTCGACAGCCACTTGTCGAACGAGAGGATAGGAAAGACGAAAAAGGAGACGATATTAGAGCGCAAGGGCGAGGGATGTAAAACCGAGAATTGAGGGGCCAATTATTCGGGGCGGCACTCGAAGAGCACGCGGAAAATTAAACGGTTCGAGGGCACTAGAAATAAATACTTCGCGCCACCCACTCTCCTCGAGGGCGCCGCGTCGGGGAAAAAAATCGAGGAGCAGGCAAATAACATTTCCTTTCTCCCTCTATCTCCCTCTTTTCTCGGAGTTTTTCGTTGAAATCCAACCTCCTGGATAGCGAACACATCGGCCCGATAGACGGGATATTTATCGCATATTTTTCTCTGGAAATTAAACGCGCCTCAACTATTTATTCGGCCGTGTCGAGCTTCTGACCGAGTGTCGAACCCTCCGGTTTAACCAGAATGGAAAAATTCATTTCACTTGCAAACCGGTTTGCTTTGTGAGACCGATGAACCAAGCGTGGACGAGCTCCGTTGAACGTGGGTTCTCTTGGATGTATGCTCGGAAATACTTGGAAAACTGGTGAACGCATCGACGATTTAACCATGTCAAAGTTATTATTTTTCTGGAAAGAATTTGACAGTTATTTTGCAAATGAAACACGACTGATGCTGGAGATGATTTTTTAAATTTGTGAAAGGAGGGGAGTCAGGAATTTAATTAATAGAACGAGATCGTTACAGCTTTCAAAGCAGTTTTGAATTTAGTTTTAGAAGAAAAGTATTTGAAAGCACAGTTAAATTATCTACCTGCAGAAATTGTATACCCGAGCCTGATGTTGTCAGGACGCTAAGATTCGTTCTGGAAAAGGGACTTTGTGCAAGAAATGAAATTAGCAGCAGAGAGTAAACCGAAATTGGTAACGACTGGTTTAAGTTTGAAAAATTGACGTAGAAACTCCGTTCGAAGTTGCGTTATGAATTTTTCAGTATCGCGGAATACCGTGTGGACGGTTTCGAAAGCGTCGGTAGCTTTGTAAATTTCGCCGCGGCGTCTGAAAGCAGCGAAATTACGTGACATTGGCTGGAAAGCCGGGAAAACGAAGTCGGGAGAAGGGAAATGCGATTCTACTTTCCTCCCCGGGTAAGTTTAAACGCGAAAGCGTCCTCGAGACGTCCAGAAAACGCCGCCCCGTCCGCCTTTTCTTTCCACCAGATCCTCTAGCTGGCACACGACGACGTTTCAGGTACTTACGGCGACTTTGCATTAAAATTTCGTTCCCCCGGACGGAAAGTTAAATTTCCGACAGGTTTGTTCCGACGGATACGATCTCTTCGAATTTCAGCTGGCTTTCAAAACAGAGCGTGAAAATAAAAATCTGACCTGTCCATGGCTCGCTCGGGGTCCATTGAAAACGATGCACTGGCCGGCGATCAAATTTATCGGTCGTGTTCTATGAGCCCTCGGACGATTTACTAGTGCCATTTACTTTTACCAACTTTTGTGGCAACGTGTGCAATTTTTATAAATGCTTACTGCTGTTTATAATAATTCTATTTATTGTTCGCCTTCTCCAATTTCTAGTGATCCTCTTTTACGTATTCCCCTGTATACACTGTTGTTGTTTGTTCCAACTTACTTTCGCACGCTTTTCCTACTTCAGCTGGTGAAACAAGCACATACTAGACTGTATTCGAATAGACCAGAATATTGTTAGCACGTTCTAGTATAATATCTGGTAGTTTCACATTCGCGATTTATTTCGCGGAATGTCAGACATTGTTGAAGGGTCCTCGCGAGGTAAAGGGACGGTATATAAGGGCGTAGATGCGCGACCTAGATTTCGGATCGTAAGGGTGTGTAACGAGCTGCTTAGGGAATTAATTTGACGGGATCGTACCGACGAGGATCGTGAAACACCAGATACGTGGCCGAGGAGACGAGGGGAGAGAGGAGAAAGGGCTGAAGGGAATTGAGCTTCTGCGGATAACCCTGTACATGATGTATATACATCTGGACTTCATCGGTCGAACGACGTCGTCGACGGTTTCAGACGTTGCCGGAAATCGAGAGGACGTGCCTCGATATCCGCTCCTTATCGATTCTTGGCCTTTCGACTCACTCTCCGTCTCTTTCTTATTTTACGAAACACCCTTTCCTCGTGCGACCCACTTTTCCTCGGCTGCTGTTCTCTCTCTCTCCTTTTCTTTCCTTTTTCTAGTAATTTTCCGGGGAAATACCGACCTCCTGCTAAAGAAACATGGGTTTCTTTTTTCGATAAAGCCTTTTCTCGCCGGGGAAAAACCACCTTATGTTGCAAGCTCTCTCTCTCTCTCTTTCTCTGTTGGTCTTGGAAAACCGACGGAAGTTCGAAGGAAACGATATTTTCTATTTTCTGGAAAATTCGTAAATTAAAATTTCTCGGATATAATGGCGAAAAACGTAATGCAATCCTTACTTTTCCTAGTTTACCAGTGTTAATATCTCGTCGGGAAAGCGTGAAATGAAATCGAGGGTAGAGAAATTGGGAAAAATCGTGGAAAAAGCTGTTTATTTCGCGAACGATGCCGCAGTTAACTCCAAGAACGATTCCCCTTCCGTGGACCGCGTTGAATTCGTCGGAGGATAAATCACCGGGTGAATCCATCTCGCCATCAATCAAAGGATGAAACCGTTTATCTTATTCTTCTTCTTCTGTAGTCGTGAGGGGGAGGGTGGGGAGGGAGTACTGAGCAAATAGTGGAAACGGGTCAAATCAATCCGCGATTCGAGCCCGGAGAGGGGTTATTCGAACGGAACTGCAGCCGAATGATAAATTTCGCGCGTTTTCTCGCGAAACTATGAAGACGGATGCGTTGTTTGCTTCCGGGGACGGACAGAACTTCGCCTGCTTACGTAAATAATGCCTCCGCGCGTTCTACCGTGATCGCTCGACGAAGATTTGAATGGCGCTCGTGTTGCTGCGCGCAAACATCCCCAGAATCTGTCCCAGCGAAACGGCGGAAAACAAGAACTTCCACTGAAAATATCTCGTTACAGATTTATGCGGACGCGCTCGCAAGACCCGACGGAACTTTTAATAAGTAATCGTGCCCTCCGACAGCGGCTCGCTGTTTCTTGACAAAAATTTTTACAACTACGACGAACTGGGTTACCTCAGACTACGCTAGGGTTATGTAGATCTTTTTAGAAATTTTGTTTCACAGTTCTGATCGAGCTTTTTTTCGTTCTAGACACTCATTGGCCGGTCTTCGTCTGCGTTCTCATGGCGACGACGGTACTTTCCTGTCGGCAGAGCGAGTTCCAGTGCGCCAACGGACGCTGCGTCGCCCTGAACAAGGTGTGCAACGTCATCGACGACTGCGGCGACGGAACCGACGAGCCTCGTCAGTGTTCGCGTGAGTACTCGATCATTTTCCACACCGCACCTGCCAGATTTTTTTTTTTAAATCGTCCCCTACCATCTCCCCGCACAGACCCGTCAAACTTCTAGCGAACAGTGCCTCCCACTTCTCCAAGAAAAAATTAATGTCCTAACTAAATGACTTTATCTTAAAAAATCGGGAGGGTAGACTTTGAGAATTTTTTGCAAAGATAGCTTGCATGGTATATATGATGTGGGTGGTAGTGAAAAAGTTGGACAATTTTCTCGATCCTCGAATTACGAGCCATTTGAAATACTAAGTGTGTCGGGAAGTGACCCATCGTTCTATAATTCAATTAATATTCGTCCCCGGGGAAATTAAAGATCGATACCGTGTAATTTATGCGCATAATAATTTCCCGATAGCCAATACTATTTTTACCAGGCCGAACTTCCGAGCGATATTCTCGACTCAAAGTTTTCTTGCCCTGTGGCGGCTAGGAATAATAATAAATTATTTATTAGTATACTTAGCTGAAGGCTTTTGCCAATGTTTCCGGATACTTACGGCCTTCTTACTCTAACTTATTCAGAATTATTTTCATCTTTCATTCCATTCGATACTCCTGGGAATTACAAATTCTTCGTCGAACATTTCAAATCTCTGCTGATGATTCAAATTATACGAACCCTTTTGATTTTAATTATTTCTCCTACGGACATATTCGTGACATTTTTCCGACTGAAACGAGTCCAAACATGTATCGTGCTCGGTATCATATTAATCAGCAAAGTTTCCCCAAAAGATCGTTAGAAACAAAAAAGTTGTAACACTTTTTCCAACGGTATTCGATATCTCGAATACAATTTTGTTCGTGTACATCGATGATGGGAGTGGCACGTAGAACCGTGAAGAACATATTAAACGAGATAACCGAAGGAACCGCGAATCCATTAATCCAGCTGAAGATGGGTGAAAGAAGAAGAGAAGATAATTCCGTGGAAGAGCTCGAAACAAATTTTTTCCGCTTCGTATCTGGTCCCTTTGAGGGGAAAGTTTTCCGGTGGACGGCAAACGTGCGAGGAATACTGCGATAGGTAACTTCTTAATAAAAGTTGACGCCTCCCTCTCTTTTTCTCTCCCTCTCCCATCTCGCCTCTTTTCTCGCGTTTAATTACTTTAACCGGTATAATTGATATAAATGAACTCGGGGTAGGGCTCGCGGGGAGAATTCATTCGAGCCGCGGTAAGAATACGAAAGTTTGTTATTGCCTATCGTAACTTTCCCTCGAGTAAGGCCACTTCTCGTTATGAATGCAGTTTATGAAAGTGGTCGCCCCTCTCTCTCTATCTCTCTCTTTCTCTTCGTTCAACTCGCGCGCGAGTCTCTCGATTGTATATGTATATCGAGGCTCGAGGCTCGATTTCGAAGTTCGAAGGACTTCGCCCGGACACAAAATAAATCGGACGGTTTTAATAAAAGACGGAAATTCATAATTCCACGACCGAAGAACGTAGAATTTAAAACTAGATTCCCGACCACGGCCATCGCTTTAATCTTCGAACTTCCCGGGGCTCGTTAATATCGGTCGGACGCGCGTGCATTAGGCGTGCCCCTAGAATAATCCACGATTCCTCTTAATTATGGACCGGCCCGAATTCGACGGTAAGAGTGCCCAAGAATCGGAACGAGCTGTTTCCGAGCTCTCGTAAAAGTTTCGACTACCGAGAACAATTTACTCGATAAGGAAAATCGATTTTGAGAAAAACAAATTAGACGTACACCACTGTGCAGAAGAAAGAACCACCCAGTATATTCTTCAATGAATTATGTAAATTTTTATCCGAATAAAAGCAAGTTGCCGAAAGCTGCCTATCGAGAAATCTCGCATCTGAAAGACGGACTTCCGGTGCCATCGGCCATCTTGCCCGAAGAGGGAAGACTTGTCCAGCGACAATTCCTCCTTGGAATTCCGCTGACCCTCAGCCTCTAGATTTCTATCTAGTTCTCGCGAGGCTGGTCGCTGGTTTTACGGATACGTGACCGGAATCGGCCTGTCCCGAACCAGAGTAGACCGGAAGTCGGCGTTCTTCGAGGCAAACGCCGAGCCAAGCAACGTTCTCTCTCTCTCTCTCTTTCCAGCTGTTTTATCAGCTTCGATGGCAGCTTCTTCCCTCCCAGAGGGCATTAAGCGATAAAAACCGCGCAACATTCGAATCAGGCAGCATGGAGCCGTTTTACGATCTCGGTCCTCGGTTGAGTTACGATCGGCGCATAAAAATGGGAAACCGAGTCAGCGCTACGCGAGCTCTACCTCGCACCGATAAAACGATCTCCACCGACGACGACGACGACGACGACGGTGCTCGATCTGGTTATACGGCCTAGGGAGATTTTCCTCCGGAGAATCTATTCGACCTGTAACTACCTCGTGCCCCGTCGATCGACGATGCGACCGGATTAGGCTAATGGATTCGCGAACTGTCGCGAGGGAGACGATCCAAATTCTATTTCCGAAATCTCGCAATTTTTAGACTCCGATTAAATTTATTAAATTTATCCGAGTCCCACTGGAACAAGAGATTCTCCAGAGCTTTTTCTTATGCTCGTAATTAGGTGCTTTGATCGGTGAACCATCATCCCGTTATCAGTCTGGTGTTCCCTGAACGAATCTGACCAGATCTCAAGTTAATCGAGTGTAAAGTCTTGTGTAAAAAGTGTACTTAAAGTGTAAAAAGCGTGGAATAAACTAATTATTTGGTCGAGAAACACGAATTGCGGTCCACTGAATTAAGAAGACGAGAGAACTACGCGAATAAATTTTCGTTGAAGATTGTTGTAACTGTCCCGAGCTATTTTCCGTGGAAGACCAGGGCGAGACCTTGATCCGCTTCCGGTTTCCCGGTCTAGCATAATCGCGCGACGTGCTCGTGTACGCCCGTAATTAACCTAACTTACGAGCCTCGTTTGTGCGTGTACGCGGAGCGCCGCTGCTAAACGCCGTGCAGATTTATTTGCGGTCGTGACTGCGCTCGTTCCCTTGTATATTTCTTCACGATAACGATGATTTATGATCGAGCATACGGTTCAGCTGCCGCCGTATTCTTTTAGAGTCACGATCGCCGTTCCACGAGAAAAAGACCAGCGAATCGAAGCTTTGAATCGACGAAACTGTCAAAGATAAATTGAGCATCACTAGGGATGATTCTGCAATTAAAAAAATTAGAAAAAATTTGCTAAGTATAATATATCTTTCTTTATCCGAACCTTCGTTTTCGAGAAAATTCAATTATCACGTGTAGAATCATCCCTCGATTGTGTTTCTCCTCCCCGTATAAAAGAAGTGAAATATTTTGTAGATCAACGGTGTGTTAGAAGTATAGCGTTAACTATAATTGGTGCCGCGAGACAGAGAGAGAGAGCCAATATATTATTAAGAACTAGTTACACACGCGTCCGAGTTCGGCAATATCGATCCAATCGCAAAGGACTTCTAATCTTGTTAACCGTTTTCCCGAGGATATTGACTCTCTCAACGGTCCTCCAGCTTCGGGACGAGCGTACACAGGACTTCGATAAACAATCTTCATTAGGCCACCGTTCGTAAACTATTTATTAATCGACCCCCCCCCCCCCCGTCTTCAAGCCCTCGAGACGCTCTGCGAACCTTATCGGTTCTGGCAAACGTTTCTTTTCTAATCGCTTATAATTTTCTTCGCTTTAATTATTCGCGTTGTGCTCAATACCAACGTCGCCTTCCAAGGAGTAGATTCAAGAAGTACGTGAAGAAAGCATACGTCTGATAATGACAAACCGCGATCGAGAGAATATTCGGGCAACTGGCTAGGTCAGACGAGGCTGCTATCGACAGACGGTGATAAAACGCGCGGCCAGCAGGGTTGGTTTTCGCAGAAACGAGGGTTGTCGATCCCTTGGTCGGATCCTCCGCGGATCCTCTAATTTTCGTGTGATTTATCCAGGGTCTATCGGCGCCGATCCCTTAAATCGCGTCGGATTTATCGCGTCGATCATTCGACGGAGCTTGAACGAAATTTTTCCGTCAACTACCCCACAAGCGAAACTCCTTGCGGATTCGTCGTCCGAGACGCGCACAGCAGGAAAATTCGCGTGCGGAAAAATATTTGCTTGTTTGCTCGTACAACGGGAGGTAAAGCAGACGAAAAAATTAATGAGCGTCTTTATTGGACGGTTGGCTCGACCCGAGGGAGGTTAGTATACTGTTTAGGTAAGTAAACTCTGTCTACAAGGCAAACAAGATTACAAGATAAAACCTGTTGTAAAATTCGTCATCGTCCGTTCTCCGTGAATAATAAATAAAAGCTACGATCGGAGGTTTCGCGGGCTGGTACCGCCCAGCTCTTTTATTTATTAAAGAGCTGCTTGGAAACGAATTGTTTCGAGGGCGTAAATTGCGGTATATTAATAGGATCACCTCGGTGTTCCAATCCTCTTTCGAGTAAATATTTTCCCGTAAGCTCGACGAGGAACAGCCGCGCATTTAAGCTTCGATACAAGCCAATATGGCCGCGGAAGTGGTGGTCGAGAGTGCGATTCAAGATGGCGGAAGTGTTCTCGAGGAAGGGCTCTCAAGTTTCTCCCAATTATAAGACCACTCTCGAGTTCCATTCGACCAGTTGGCCCTCGAACAGTGGAAACTCTTCGAGACAAAGCCTGAATTTCCCCTAATCGCGATCTTTACACAGAACCGGCGAGCTGGCCGTTTATCAATGCGGCTAATCAGCCGGGCATTCGTTCCTAAATGATTCATAAACATCCCAGCAGGAGGATTAAACGTTGGCTGGAACGGTTTTTAAAGAGTGGTCTCACAAAGGGATGCTTTAAAGGACCTACTTTCTGTCGCCAAACCGGGTATTCGTCTTTCTTCCTCCCTCGAACTATCTCGCTTCTTTTTTTCTCTCTCTTGCTCTTTTGGTCTCTCTTTCACTTTGGCCGACGATCCATCCCACGGTTTCTCCTCTTTCCCGCGACTTCTCCGTTTCCTTTCCCCGGTTTCTTAGCACGGAAGCGAGCCGAGACGCTTTTCAATGTAGTTCAGGGTGGAAATTACCCCTCTGCCTGCTCTGAGCACGCGTAATTTCCCTCGAATATTAGTCACGGTGCGTCTCAGACCCTCTCCCTCTGAAACGCAACCCATCAACGATCATGCGAATTTCTTCGTGCAGAAACAGACACAGCCAGCTCCTGATTTGATACACGATTTTCAAACGTCACGATCCAAAAACGAAATTATGTTTTACCAAATTATTTGTATTACCATTTCATTGGAGCTTGAATTTTTTAACAGAACATTGTCTTTTGCATTTGCTCGCAAAACTAAATTATTAATTTTTTTAGTAGTTCAGTGTTAGAAATATAATAGATTGTCTGAAGCGAGTGTCAGAAACGTGAACAAACCGATTATTCAGAAGAGTTTGTTGCTCCCTTTCTTGCTGGACCCCTTCAGTAGATTACTGAAGCTAATCTCTGCAATAAAAAGAAAGCACGCTTAATAATCTAGCATTACGCGATGGCAGAATCTCAAAGAAAATAATTACGCGAGAAGTTTTTAGCCACAGGAGGAGGCTGCTGCTTGGAGCTAGAAGGCCTGGGAGAGCAAGGGTTGAATCCACGGGTAGATCCACGGGTAGATCCCCCGAACAGCGATATCTGATCATCTGTGGAGAAAACCCATGATATCATTTTTATTGAATGTTCATCGAGCTCCTGTCAAAGAACAAAAAATATTTTCCACTTCCCAGGACTTGTATCGACTCACTCGAAAATATTAAAACAGCTACACCCATATAGGTGTCTGAAACATGTGCCAGGAGATCGTACCTTTTAAATTCTCGAAATTTTTATCCGCGCAGAAGCTGAGGCTATTCTCCGAGTAGCCAGGACTGAACATGCTAGCAGGGTTGACCTGATCGCACCTCGATATCGGAGTCATTTCATAAGCCTCCGTTTTGGAGATCCTCGACTCCGGTGATAGATCCAGTCGAGCTTCTTTCAATCGAACAGTGGTGTTCGAGGAAAAACTCTCTACAGCCTTAATGGGGTATCCCGACTGGGTCATTGTTGACCGATTAAGCTCGTCCCTGTGCAGTTTCTGAAACAAGTCGCACCGGACAGTCTCGATCTTGGTGATCCTGGGTCCACGAGATAAATCAAACTGCTGGCTTTTTCGCGGCAGCTGTCCGGGAGGTTTCAATGTAGCCGCTGGCGAGTTCCATGTTCTTGGTTCATCAGTCATCAGCTTGATCCTCTTCGGAGGGATGTCTTCTTCTTCTTCCAAGTCGGACGTTTGCTTATCTCTGGCAGGATGTTCCTTCGGATCTAGCTGCCTCCCCGGCTCCTCGTCCGGCGTATCGATCGCTTCCGGTCCCGCGTCCTCCTGCTCCATTTCTTCGTCCTGGTCTGGGTAAGGATTTCCGGTATCGACCACCTCTTCCTCGAGGTTCTTGTCGTCCTCGAGGAACGAGGATCGCCCATGAGGCTCCCTCAGTGAGGTCTCGTCCGATAGGCACATTTCCTCCAGCAGCGTGTCCACGGATATGGAATCTAAAGGTTCACGAGGTCACAGCTCTTTCTGAAGAGTGATCGATGATTAGGGGAGTGGGGGAAGTGAGAGGAAGTTGAAGATGCTTAGGCGGCTGGAGGGTGGACTGTGTTTGCCAGTTCATCGAAATGACGGGTTTATACTGTTGAGAATCATGAGACGTTATGACAGCGTTGCAGTGCAATGAGAGAGGAACGTTGCTTGTTAGAGGACGCAATAGTATATCAAAAATAACATTCCCTAAAAATAGCGTCCCCTATAAATAATAATAGCATTCCCTAATAGTAGCCACCCCTAAAATTAGAATCCGCTAAAAATAGCACCGGCTAAAATTATAATACCCTAAATATAGCGCCCCCTAAACATAGCAACCCCTAAAAATAGCACCTGCTAAAATTACGATACCCTATATATATAAATAAAGCTCCCCCTAAACATATCACCTGCTAAAATTGGAATACCCTAAATATAGCGCCCTCTAAACATAGCAACCCCTGAAAATAGTACCAGCTAAAATAGGAACACCTAAATATAGCATCGAAATTATAGTATTGAAAAGATCAACCCAGAATATCGACCCACTTTGGATGAAAGAATTTAATTAACAACCAGAAACGGTGGTGGTCCCCTAAAAACTGTATAATCATCCAACGAGCACCTAGAGAATCCTCGCAATTAATTTTCCAATCTTCCCTCGTGCTGGCTCTGAAGCGAGACTTCATGTAAGACATATTAATCTTCGGTGGCGGCATCTTTAGCATCTCCAGCTCCCGGATCCTCTTCTTCTCTTCCTGCGCCTTCAACTGCACAGCTATCTGCACACCCTCGAAAAATATTAATCGAATCGTCCAGAAAATAAAATCGAACAAAATGATTCTATCTTTTTGAGACCTCTTCATCGACAGCTTTAAGTTCCTCTCTACGTTTTTTGATGGTCTCGTTCAAGTTCGTCAACTCCCGATCGAGTGCCCCAATGTTCAACATGTCTCTGGCAAATTTTACGATCCTCCCACGCAATGTCATCCAAGCGATATTTTCCTTCTGTCGCGACATATTTTTCAACTCTTTAATTTTGTAGTCGACCATCATTTTCTCAACTTGGATCTTCTTCAGTCTCATTTCGGCATCTCTTCTGGCCTTTGCCAGTGGAAATTCTTCATACTTTGCCTGCAAAATGTTACAATTTGATCTTGAGAATCCTAATTATTTTTCTATGCGTTGTTTCTTTCTTCTTTTAAATAATTAATACAACGAACATACACGATAGTCTTCGCGCATGTTTTCGTACTGTTTCAAAATATCCTCGTATTTCTGCGACTCCGCCTGTCTGGCCTTGAACTGGTCGTCCATGTTGAGGTTGACCATCTGTATTTTGTTGCTTAATTCGGTATTATACTTGTTCTGTCTATGAACAGTTAAAAAATTAAGAAATCAGTCGGAAACTTCGGTATTCGATACTCGTTGCAACGACTGTAAAACGTTTTAAATAAAAATGTAAATACTGATTGAGGCCGATCGTGAAAACCTTGACGTTCTCTTTCGAAATTCGAATTTTTTCCTGCAATTCTTTTCGCTCCTTCCAATACGTGTGCGCTGTTGTTTTAGCTGTTTTCGTCTGTTCTTCCAAGGCTGAAAAAAGTATATTCATTTTCGAAACAAAACAACCAAAGCAACGTCAAACGAATTTCCTACAGCTTAAAGTCTTCTCCGCCGCTTCAATCTCCACGTTCAGAAGGGTCTCCAACATTTTCAAGCATTGCGGGTCGCTCTCGGCCTCCATTTTGTCTCGTCAGACGAATATTAAACCAAAGAATTAGTTTAAACAAAGCTAAACACTCCGGCAACAAAATTGAGGGCTACTTCGTCGTTTGCAACTGAGCAACCATTCCCAGCATCTCGAAACGGCTTTCTTATTGGCTGTTCCATTTCCGACAGACTCAGCGCGGGAAATTTAAATGAGTTTATTGAAAAATGATGTTGGAGACAGTAGATAAATTTAAGAAATATGAATAAATGGTTCTTTATGGTCGGGGGACGGTTGATTACTAGTTTATATTGCGGATTATAGAAAAATTGTTTGCTAAACAATAATAAATTAAATAAACTTCCACTAATTAAGTGCTTGAACGCCATGATTTTTTTCCTCTAAGATATTTATACATCATGTAAAAAATAAGATACTGTATGAGGAGGATATTTATTCCTAAAAATGTTATCAACTGAAACCTCTGTAAAAACGTTGAAAATTTGTTCTCGCAAATGATTCTTCCACAGATTTAAAGATTCAGATTTTTTTCGAACGACGCCTTTAAAACTGTCATCCGATAGATATTTAGCAGAGTAATAAAACCCTTGATTGTGCCGAAAGGAGCAACCGAGGAGCAAAAATAGTGGATAGCAGAGGTTTTAGGGGTGCCATAGAATATATTCGCGAAATGATTATCGGCAGGATTTCTTTGGGGGGAGGGGAGAAAGGGGAGACCAGGAGAAAGTATCGGCAATTCGGTGAGTATCTGGCAGAGAGAAGTGTCGAGGAAGAGGGATGGTCGCAGGCATGCCCCCGTTGCGGGGGTGGTAGTTGCGGAGGAATTCGCGAGCAACCGGGATGGGATGG
Organism: Lasioglossum zephyrum; assembly: GCA_028455615.1. Taxonomy (NCBI): domain Eukaryota; kingdom Metazoa; phylum Arthropoda; class Insecta; order Hymenoptera; family Halictidae; genus Lasioglossum; species Lasioglossum zephyrum. The sequence goes on from CM052327.1 coordinate 10,602,971, forward strand.
CAGGTTGGTTTGACCCAAATGCCAGGCCGGGTTGGCTTTCAGCCAGTTACGTGTCTGCACACTCGGCATCGAAACCTTATCGCTCTTTTTCTCCTGCGAACCGGCCGGCCGATAACGATTCCCATCCGTGAATAAATTAATCCCCCTCCCCCTCGCCGGTCTGAAAATTAACGTCGGTTAATCCGTCAGTGCGATCTTCATGCAAATTCACTCGGCTGTGGCCGGGGAGGAAATCTAATTAAACGAAATCTTCCATTCATTTGTACCGGGCCTGGCAGGGACCGATCGAAATCGCGAATATCATCGAATGGATAAATCGACTGCTGGTCTACTAAAGAAAATCGATATCCCAGTGAAAACGTACGGTACAATGAAACTAATTCAATTTAATATCGAACGTAGCATAATCTCGTACGGTCCAACCATAATTAAAAAAAAATTTCAACGTTACAAATTGTGCTACACTGTTACAATCTTGTAGCTAAATCAACTGCAGCTCCATTAGAAAAAATTGATCTCCAAGTCAAACCGAATCAACTTCGGATCAGCCATAACACAAGCCCGCTAAAAAAATTTGCAACGTCATAAAAACCATTGATCCAGCTACCCAAAGAAGAAAAATGATCTGCCAGCTGAACTAACTCTGCCGAACAAAATCAATGCAACCAAAGCCAACCCGAACTCGGCCATCGACACTCTCCACATCTACCAGCTCCGTCAGATCTCTAGATCATCAACATGATCGCAATAATCCACGTAAAACACAGACTACGTCGCAGCCGGGATCCACAACCCGGTAAAATTGACCTGAGCAGCAGCTTGTATGGTACTATAAATATAATATAAAATATAAGCTGTTCGGTTGAAAGATTGGATCGTTGATGGATCCTTCGTCGACGACAGGCTTCGATCATTCGCGCTGGTGAGTTCCGGCGGGCTTAACGAGCCGCGGAAACGAAGCCACTCGTCTCGCTTCGTCGTCGACGCATCATCACCGTTGAATAAAAAAAAAGAAATAGAAGAAACGTCTGGATGCTTCCGGCAGAACCCATAAGTCGCGCCCCGATGATGGGGAACACGAGCCGGAGGAAACGATGGTGTGTGCGTATCTCGCACAAAAGAGCACCGTCTCGCCGAACAAAACTCCGCTTAAACGCACCCGGCGCGGTTTATTTAATACCTCGTCGTCGTCGTCGTGGCGAATCCTCGTTTCACGGGGCTCCTCCCGTTGTTCCCATCGTTTCCATTCGGGACAAAGGACCAGCACTGCCGACAACGTTTCGCTTGTGTAACTATGTTCCACGGATCTTCATACACTGTTATCGCGCGAACCAAAATATTTCAAATTCGTGCATTTGTCGCACCGTCGTGCTACATCCTTTTCGTAAATAATCACGATTTCTAATTGAACCTACTGCTACAATGCTGAAGGTTCAATGGTATTTTTGGAAAAAATTTCTTCGAAATAGCCCGAGTTGAAGCGAGCGAGGTGACACGACGAGTCGAAAGGAAAAGGCCAAGGATGCGCTAAAGCAATGTCCTTTAGAATCGGGATCGCTCGTGGGCACACGGTGTGTTTCGGGAGATATACGTTTCCATGGAAATGTATTTAAATTCATACGTGTCAGTTTGCCCTGCGGCGGGAGACCGTGATCCGTTTACCCGGACAACGACGGGGACACCGTTAAAGCGGAGCATACACGAGGGTTGCTTGTTCGTTTTCCCCGGGCCGCGGAGGAATATACAACGCAATAGAGTAAATAAAAAATTGATGGGAAACCCGTTTTTTCCACGACTGCTCGACAATGGTAACGGCGCACGAACGAGAAGGTGGAAGTGAGAGAGAAGGAGACTCGGAGAAGCAATGAATGTTTTGAATGCTACGGCAAATAATTTACTGCTTTATCGGAGTCGAAACAGAATTCATATTCGGTATACGGGAAATTGGAAAAAAATCATTTACATTTTATGTCGAGAATGCCGGCAATACCAAACACAACCGCGATTTTTCGTTGAATTTAAGATTTATGTGCTGGCGATGTTGAACCGCGCACAGAATTTTACGGTGGCGGAATCTTTTCTGGCAGCCGTCTTCGGTGAAGTACACGAAGGTGTTTCTTAGTACAATAAAAACGAGGTAATTCTTCTACAATAGTTTTTCTATTGTAACCAAGTTCTGCATTGTCGTCCTACATTTTTAAGGGTGGAAGAAACATTTGCTAATGTAGAAAGAAAATGTATAGGGAAAAAATTCGAACAACATCAGAAATCCAAGAAAGAGATGGTAAAAAATATAGGACCCCTTTGTACGTCAACGTTCCTTCTGTTTCACCACGTTGGATTCGCGTTCGTCGGTGGTTTCCGCAATTAACGCACTTGATAATTAGAAATGAGGGTTGACGGGGGTGATCATTGAGGCCCTTGTTCGTCGCGGATTTAATTTTCCGCGATCGGAAACAAAAGGGGTTGTTGTACTGTGAGAGGAGAAGGGAGGCGGGTGAAGAGACGATGGGGGTTCTCCATTGAAAACGATGCGTTTCTCCATCGAGCATGGGGCTCGTCCACCCCCGCTCGTCTACGGGCTGGTGAAAGGCGTCGAGCACTCGTCAACGACGTCGACGTCGCCATCACGTCGTGTCGTGTCGTCGCATTGCGCGTCGCAAATTGCGCGCAGTTGCGAAGTGTCGGGCACGCGAAAATCCGCGTGTACCCGTCACAAAGACGTACGCCCCCCTTTCATCTTTTCCTCTACCGCCCCTTCCCACGTACCCCTCTTTTTTTCATCGTCGGCGTCGTTTTTACGACGTCCAGGCATCTTTTCAATTTTCGCGACGCCAGCCCTGTCTCCGCCGCATTCAATTCCATTGAATACAATATTCCGGAGAAAATGACGTGCCATGGGAAAAAACTTTGTAAAATCTTCTGTAACATTGTGCTTGTTGATCTTCGCGATTTTAGTGGAATATCCTTGGATTTCAAATTTGAATTAATTTACAGTGACCCAAGGAAATAGACGTCCATAACAATTTTGTTATTTAGGAAGGAATGCATTCTGGAATATAAATATTTTGAAGAACAGAAACAGTTAATGAGTAAGATTGAAAGGCAGAACTCCAGCCACGCGAGGTGTATTAATTTGCGAAGGAATCATATGAAAAAGAGATGGAATTAATAAGATAAGAGTCAGTCGGGCAGAATTCCTTCGCAGCGTCTCGCTTCCCCTTCGAATTATGCTAAACACTGAGATTCAAGCTCTCCCTCTCGCGAGTTTTCGAAAACGACCAGTTGTTTTGTTGAAACGGTGCACTGTCGAGTCGCAGCTGGCAACTAGCTGGGCCGCTCGCAAATTGGCGACGCGCCAGCCACGCGAGACACTGCCTCTCTCTCCCGGAGTCACTGTTTCGAGAGTTCACTACCGATTTCCAGCTATGCTCCCCTAATTTCGCGTCTCCGACCCCGCTCCGCCAGCCGAAAATAGGCTCCAAAATTCGTCTTCCCTTCTCCGGAGTCTGTGAAGCGATCCTGCAGCGACGCTGTAAGCCTGATAATTACGCCCCGAAGTTTCGAACCGAGGCCCAATTTCAAGCTATCGTTCTTCTTAATTGCCGAGATTTCTAAAAACGATCAAATTATGTATGAATACAAAGGGGAACAGACTGGTGTTTAATTTATTTCTCGAATACTTCAGAGTATCTATTTCTAATTTTTCTACAACGAATTAACCATTATTTAAAATTGGTTAAGTTCCTTCAATTAGGATCGCCAAGCAGTAATTTTAATTTTGTAATTTCTACAATATTAAAAATCATATTTCCACCTTCCCTATTTTATCGATGCATTTTCTACTAAATTGTTCACCACTAATTCTCAAACACTTTAAAATTCGTTTAATTTACAAACAATAATTACTCTCTCCAGAAATGAAATTCTTTCGCGAATATCATTCCGCAGTCCGCGAGATTCGCGCATGCCACGTCTTCGCAAGATGGAACGTACAGCGGACGTTTTTTCCATCAGTGCCCGAGAAAATTCAGTTTTCGCGACGTCTTAACGCGGATTGCATTCCGTCGAGAGAAATTCGTGCGTGTCGTTCGCGGACGTGGAATCACCCCCATCCCCTGGCTTCTACGAGGGAATTCAGGGATCTCTCTCTTTTTCTCCTTCCGCTTTTTCTTCCCCCATGTTTCCATTTGTCTCTCTCGTTTGAAAGCCTGTTCCTGTGCGCGAGGATCGAGGAAAGGAGAAAAGGGTTGCGGGGGTGTGTGCATAGGCACATATGGAAATGAAGCAGGAGCTGCGGTTGGATAAACGACGGGGGTGGAAAACAAGCCTGTGGCCCTCGGTCTCGTTTTCAAAAGGATACGCAAGCTTTTATGCACGCGTCATCGACCCGCCAACGCAGGAACTGCAATCGGGATGCAGCCACCGACACCAGGAGCGCATCCGTTGCGAGATTCCTCCGGATTCCACCTTCGAATCTATCGAATTTCTACCACATACCGAGAACGCGTAGAGAACCTTGTTCCTCGCTGCTCAGGCTCTTGGTCACTGGGTCACACTGTGAGTGGCCTTTTTTTTCTACATTTCGTTCATTTTCAAGTAAGACTATTTTTCTGTTGGTCGTTCGTAGACATTTTATGAATTTTGTACAGAATTTTCGAAGAAAGCGTGTACACCGATGATAATTGTTGACTGATAATCAGTCGGACAGTGGCTCGAAGAATTTTTCAGGATCTCTTGGAATATACTAATAACGTTTGCGTTGATTACAATTAAACAATTTTCATTTAAACGAATACATCTACAAGCTCAAATTGTAAAACCGAGTGAACCATCAAGGATGGAGCAGAGTTTCGAAGATCACCGACACAATTCGGTCGACCTGGATCCTCCAGCTCCTCGGAGGATCCATTTGCGAGAGAGATGTCCGCTCGCGAGGGAAGCCAATGGCGGACTGCCGTGCGATCCTATCAAGCGGAGTACTTTTTGCGGCTTCCCGCTAGAATAGGAAAGAAATATCATTCGATGGTGCCGTCTCTGCGGGAGTGGAAGGGGTGAAAGGTTTGATCGCGATCAGGTCTCCTTCCCGAAACATTTGGGTTCGTTTGGCTTCCAGTCTGGCCGCTTAAAATCCTCGACAACTCCGCCGAAACCGTTCCTCAAACACAAACTTGCGACAAGCTATCGCTCTCCTATCAACTGCGGTTCTCCCACGTCCAGGTGGAAACTGTACCTGGTGGATGTAAATAACACCGAGGAATCTCAGGTGGAATTTAAAGCGATCCAGGGGCGACAGGATTTTTCCAAACGTCGAGAACCTTGCTCGAAGACCGGGCCCGTGGTTTTCTGTGGAATCGCGTTCCAGCGGTAAAGAGATTTCGTATCGCGAGCTTCTCCAGAGGACTTCCGCAGCGTTTTTCTTCCGACGCGTTTCACGCTGCGGCGACTAGGGAATGCGGCGGTCTGGTTCGTACACCGGAAATGGCCGGCGCTATTTAATCCTTGATCTCCGCGCGCGAGAGAGATCAAGAAATTAGCCCCGGAGGCTGTAGTTTCCATGAAAACTGGAAAACAGAGGGGGACGATGGAGGACGGTTTTCGCTTTGCTTTGACGGAGCAGCCGGCGCTCAAAATGACGGACCGGGACGACGTTTTCTTGGAACAAGCGTCGGTGAAACGAACCGTGCGACGACGAACGCGACACGTTTTATTCAGTCGCTACACGCTCTCCTTTATCTCCACTTATCTGCTCGTTCGTCTCCGCTTCTCTCTTTCTTGCTTTCTCTTTGTCTGTTCCCTACAGCTTGGAATCGCCGAGTATGTACGAGCTTCCGGTCGGATAAGCGGCGTTTAGTTTCGCCGAATCGTGTCCCACACGGATAAAACCTCGGTCGGGATTGTTCTTTCAGCTGCCCCCGTAGCCTCTGGTGATTCCAAAAAGAGGACTAGATATCCTAACTTCCTATGGCCTTATTTATTATCTGGATGCATCGATGCACCCGCCAAGTGTACTTGTTCGAGGCTTGAAATTGTTGTGAAAATATTCGGACGTCCATCGCGATACTTGTCCACCAGGGATGAATGTTAAATGTATGGATTGAGTGATTAAGTTTTTTAAAGGACATTTTGCAAGTCCATTTGATCCAAACGCGAGGAAACGGCGTGCTCGAGGATCAAGAAACGATCTTCCATCTTCGCCGGAGATCCCTGAGCTAGGCTCGGCACGGGGTTGTAATTCAATATACGTCGTCGTTAAGTTTAATGACAGGATTCGGTATTGGAAACCGATACGCGAAGCTGGCCAGGTATTACGAATTCGCCGGGTGCATCTGTTACGCGAAATTACGAGAGCCGAGACCCCTCTTTCAGTCTTCGGTGGAACGTTTCCTCCGCGGGTTTTCTCCTCTACGTAGTTCTGCTCTCTCCGTGGCTCTGACTAACGACCTCGAACCACTCCGCATCAACCACTTCGCGTCCTCCGACGTGTCCGGAACCGACCCCCCGAGGATTCCTGACGAATCGCGGGCCTTTGTCACTGCCCGAAGCCGACCGCAGACCGAGCTCGCGATTATCCGACGCGTGCTCGCCCGGAAAAACAGAGAAACCCTTCTCCTTTTACTCTTTCTCGTTCTCTTACTCTACCTCTCTCTCTCTCTCTCTCTCTCTTTGGTACGTCGTGATTAATAATTCCTGCCGCGTCCGCCTTTCATTCTTTCTGCGGCCACGTTGTCTTAAACCACCCCCAACCTACCCTCTTTTGCCTCTAATATTAATTCCTAGGTTGCCTCGCGAATTCGTGACGCAATTTCGCTTCGTCTGTTTGTGGTCACCGTGGATTTTCATGGTATAATGAATTTCAAGTTGCTTTTTTCGAGCGGAATGTTGCTGGAGAACTGCTAAAAGATTCGCCGCTGGCTCTGTTGTAGCTGAATGAAGAATAAGAATTTTTATCAACATGTAGAGTACGCAATTATAAAAATGAGTAGATGGATATAAAAACGATAAGGAGGTTTCAACATTTATACTCATTATTTTAAATTTATAAAAATTATTAGAGGAAGAGACCAATTTCTATCTGACTCGTGGAAATTGATGAAAGTTAATTTTGATACTGGACGGTATTTTAATTGTTCGCGCATAATCAATAAATTCGCGTCAAAGGGCTTGCGAATTAATTTGCAAATACACACGTTACGGTTTAATTCAGTTTAAGCGTCCTCGTTTCCGGTAAATCGAGCGTAACGATAAAGCAGACATGAAAAACAAAATGATCTTTCACCGAGAGCATCCTCCCGTAAAAATGATAGGCACATCTGGGTTAAACAGCAAGTGTATCCGACAGATTTTCCCGGATCGATTTTCCACGGCGAGAAAAAGGTTGTTCCCCTCTTCTCTCCAGTTTTCATTCATTTTTCCGCGAGGAATCGCCTACGTGTACCATCATTTCGTGTCGCACTCTCTTTAACGTCCTTCATGAGGTATGACACTCTTCCATCGATTTCGCGAGCTTCCACTCTCACCCGCTCTCTCTCTCTCTCTCTCTCTCTCTCTCTCTCTCTCTCTCTCTTCCTCACTCGTGAGAGGCAATCAATTTGCTTTGAAAAACCGTCGACACGTTCCAACGAATCGAAAATTTCTCTTTCAACCCCTTGCTTGCCAAAGGAGACCATGATCGACCAGCTTCTAGCGTTCCCGAGATGACTATATTTAATATAGTCGATAAAAATTCAATCATTCCGATTCTCGTATTTATCCGCTCAAAATTCGATCATTCTTTTTACTTCATTTATTTGTTTACTAAAATTCAATCATTGCAACGTATGTTTGTATAGCGAAATTCAATCGCTTCGACAGGCGTGTATTTACTCGTGTTGAGCAATTGGATGCGCGTATTTATCTAATAAAATTCGATCATCCCTACGTAGATATGTGTAGAGAAATTCAATAATTTTTCATTTCTTTATACGTTGCAATTATTTTGTAAAATTCAGTCGCTCAATATGTATCTATCACATTAAGTAGAAACAGTCAGCCACGATGAGAAGCGTCAGCAACTTTTTAATACACTTTTGTCGAGATTATTAAATTTATGAGGAACTATTCGATAAATTTGTCACCCTCGACACACGCCACACAGTCGCAAAAAAATTAGAGAAACTATATTCTTACAATTTTTATAAAATGACGCGAAATTATGGCGTTTAGTGCGCCGTAAATCCAGCGTTAAGCACTGAGAGTATCGAGCCGAAACGGATCCGCCGAATCCGCAGCTCGGTACCCGCTCTGTACCCGATCCGAGCCGCGGCAATAAATTGTCGACAGGTGACCCGACCACCCACGAACTCCCCTAGCGTTCTTATATTTTATTAGCCAATAAAATATGGACTCCTCGCCGCAGTCGCGGCGTTTATCGCGCGGACGATTACCGCGGCCCGCGTGTTGGAAATCTTAAATCACGGATCTATCTTCCTTTCTTGCTGAATAAAAGAAAACGATTACGATAAGGAGGAAGAACCGGCAGTGCGCTACCAGGAACGCTCCATCCATTCAAGGCAGGCTTCTCAGAGCACTATACCACTACATCATGCGTTCCTCCATCTTTTACGAAATAGGTCCCAAAATTTATTTCGTATATTTCGTAACTTTATCTCCTGCAACCACAAAGCTTTATTCATTTAGAGCAGGCTTCCCGGAAGACTGTAGTTTATTGCTTCAACTTTTCCCGGAATAGGTTCTAAAATTCATTCGTTAGTTTCATTTTTATAATTATTTTAAACGAGATGTTTCATTTGGAATTTGGAATAGATTTTTGCAATTTGCACCAAACGAAGTGAATTGACAGGTCAAATTTCTCCGATAATCCGGACAAAAAAAGGAACACGTAAAAGACTGAAGAAAACGTTCCGAGCGTAGTGATTTGTTCGTCGAAGTCGCCCCGATCGATCCAATTTCGCAGTCCCGACGGCAAACGAAGCTAACTAGCCCACCGAGCACAGTCTATTAGTTAAACGAACTTCACGAGAACACGGTAATAAGGGAAAAAAGTGACGCATTAACGAGAAATTGGCGAAAGAAAGTGTAAGAAACGAGCCAAGCGTATTGCTTCGGGATTCGAAGTCACCGGAATCGAATAACCTCCGACTTCTGCGGGCAGATGGCGCCTCGCGCGTGCATTCGAACGACTTCTTTCTCCCTAGAAACGAAATAACGGGACGAAGGGATGTTTTTTCGAGCAACGTAGCCCCCAATCTGTATGCAGATCAAGCGCGAAAGCCGCGAACGATCCACGACGAAAATTGCCTGCTATCGAATTACGTGAATAGCGATGGGTTCGAGCGTGACTAACCTGTAGACTCGGATCTTACTTGATGGTATCGACTCTCTCTCTCTCTTTTCCGTGAGTACTTAATATTTTATAAAATTTTTCCATGTACTAAACGTACAATTAAACGTGCAAATTAATTCGTCTTATAAAGTTCCTCCTATACTTGTTCACCTAACATATAAAAGTAACAGAAATATTATTCATAAAAATTTATACGTACAAATCGATTCGTGTCTTTTAAAGTTCCTCCTACACTTGTTCACCTAATATATAATAATAATGAAGAGTGTTTGAGTGAAGAGTAGCGTCCCAGTTGCACAGATTTACTTGAGATTGGAGATGCACGTTAGACTCGTACCCATCGCTAGCGGAGTGGGCGGGTCGGAGCGGGTCAAGGCAAGGTAGCCAGATTTTCGGCGGACTATTAGCCGGGCAAACTGGGATTCTGATTAGGAGCGAGACCCAGCCGATGCCTGGAAATAGCGTGCATTGTGCAGCCGATCCATTCACCCCCTGCGATCCAATGCATCGTACCAGTGCCCTCTCTCTACCCTGCCCGTTCGTGATGAGCCCTTGAAGCCCCACAATGAACCGGCGTTGTAATCAAGCCGCCCTGTACAATGTGATTCTGCACGGAGAGAGCATGCGATACGAAGCCAAAGCAACTCGATCGGCGCCCCGCAACGTTTCGGCCACCTTTCGAATCAGAATCGCCGATCTTTCCCCTAATCCGTCGATCCCAATTCCTCCTGGTTAGTAATTCTGAACATCCGCACGCTCTAACGGTTGATCGTTCATACGTATCTTCTACACATGAATTTCTTTTTATTATAATTTTACAATTAACGAGACTCGATAACTCTATGTTCAATCGAACAGCATCGCTTCGATTAAAACACAAATTACCGTTCACATACACAATATCAAAGTTTCGAAGCGTGAATGCCAGCCATATTGACCAATACTCCCGATGGCTGTCAGATTGGATATTTGTCGTCAAGTCCATACTCTTCACGCTGGACCGAATAAGAGCGGCGTTAATTCAATTGTATTTACCTTGTGTCTCGTATTTATAAACCTTCGGCATGTTAGAAAAATGTTTGAAAAAACGATCGCATTAACCGGAACGACAAACAACCGTGGCCAACAGCGATCAAACAATGATGAACCAACACCGGCGGTGGCGATGGAACGTCGAGCGACGATCATTATCCGCGGCAATTCACGGCAATAAAGTGTTCGAATAACGAAATCACGGACGAGTTTCGCGAGTGTACGCGACACGCCATTAACGTTTACGGTCAATTATCGCGTGATAAAGACGACAGTGGGATAATTAGCATCCGGCGGATCGGTTCGACGACCGGAACCGATCGCAAGGAGATCTAACGGCTCGAAATGGGCCACGGGAACCGTCGACAGTTGGACACCTTTCAAAAACGATACGGGTATTTACCGTGAATTAACAGGCTTTTCCAGCGCGCAAGAGAGAGAGACCTGGTATCCAAGCACCGATGATTACCCTCGATAAACACGTGATCGATATACCAGACTGAATACAATGCAAAACGGGGCGAACCCGTTCTATACACCCCCGACAGCAAGCCTCCGAGCGATCCCACCTTTTTCGCGGCTCCGCCATTAAACTTGTGCAAACAGACTACGAGAGGATCGATAGATTGAACCCTGTCGATCATTGTCTCGGCGATCTACGCTCCCGGGCAAAAGGATAACATCCTTAGATTCTCGAAGATCGATTCGCAAGTGTCTGACATTCAAGCCTCGAGGATTTAGACTACAGATCGAGAAGATAGCGCCCTTAGGTTCTCGAAAATAAATTCGAAATACACAGAAAAGGCATTTCACTTATTACACGATTAACACAGACTACCATAGTACATTTCTGGCAATGCAGGTGAAATGAAAGCGTACCACACACGCAAGTTACGGAAATGTTTCGTCGCCTTTCACCTGGACAGTCCCGGAAGTCCAGTAATTAATTTTTCAGTGGGGAACGTCTGAGGTAAGAGTGCATTAGGAGATTGTGTATTTTTCGAGTCTAAAAAAAGAGAACACTGTGGTTGTGGCCACTCAAAATTTGCCTCGTGCGCTCGGGGAGGATGGTACATCAGTACGTACACGTCGAGGGCGTTTTTAAAAATTTATAGACAGAGGTTCTGCCCTGTAGAGATGGAAGAGAAGGTTCCCAAAGCCCAACAGCTTCAGTATATTAAAAATCATTGATTTATCTCTTGCAGAATACTCGCGTTCCTAAGACTCGCGTTAAATAATAGTTATTTCATATAGAATATCAAGTTAACGATATTACCTCCAGTTATACCAGTGAATGTAATTTGATTTCGTTATAACGTTCCTCTCTATAAAAATTCGAAAAAGCGACGACACGAATCTAATAAAATTTGAACCAGCAGAGAACTACAAATTGGCATAAAGATTCACAGTCTGTCGATAACAAAGCACCTTCAGTCAGCTCGGAAGAGCCACAGAGACAGCAATGGCGCGTGAAAATAACAAGGGGAATTATATCGCGGAATGTCAAAGCGATAAGTATCGCCTCCTCTCGAACGAATCCCAACGGGATCGAATAATGCAACAACGTCTTTAATACGAGAGCAAGATTCTTCAAGGCAAAAAAAGAAATGTAAAAATACAGGGGAAAAAGAATAACTGAAAGTGCCCTGGGTACACACCCTCCGACGCATTTATCCGGCCGCGCGTTTAGAAGAAGATTTCTGATTTCAGGGTAGAATGATACTCTTGATAGAGAGGCTGCTGCTGCTGCTGCTGGTGCACAACCCTAAGAGATTGGAACTGAAAAGAGCCCTTTCTCTCTTGTTGCAGCCTGCAACAAAACGTACTACGGCGACGTGGGGAAAACCTACGACCTGGAGCTTCATCGACCGAAGCAGGATAAGGTGCCTTACTTTTGCAAGCTCACCTTCAACGCGCCGGGCGGCGACTTGGGCGACATCGTTCAGGTGAGTCTCTGCGAAACATCTCGTAAAAAGCTGAATCTCTTTGCTCCGCTGCACACTTTCACCCTCCACTCAATATTTCCCAATATTTTCAGCCCTCGAATATTGGATACGACTGGTAAAGTCGACTCTTCGCGTTCGAACTAATCAGAGCAATCATCAATTAATCTTCGTCTTAACAAATTTATTTATAACGTCACATTTTAAAGACGCACATAAAAATTGTTAATCGATGAATTGTCCGAGGAACGTGCCATGGTTGAAGTGTTAGCTCGTCAAAGTATAACAGGCTAATTTACTGATTCAGTTGGCACTTGAAACGCCGAGGGTAAAAGCATAAAAATTAAGTTGCGACGAACTAAGCGGCGCTTAATCCGAGTTAGAGCGATTCGATAGCGTTAAATGGTACTCGGGAATAGTTATCGCTGTTATCGCAATAAAAAGAGCCGTCCGGAGAGGCGGTAGAGCTCGTTGGCAGCCGAACAAGAATGAACGACGAATTTTTTAATAACGCATATTGCCGGCCTCGGGCCGCAAAGCCATCATCTGCGAACAGGTCCGTGCCCGGAAAGTTTCGCGAATGGAGGTTCCCCGCGAGCCAGGCCACAGCCAAATTATTTATACCACCGAAAACCAGCTTTTTTTCTTTATCAAAACGATCCTCTTTCTCTCGCTCGCTCTTGATAACGTAAACCGCATATGCTCTCGGCTCGTTTCTCGTGTTTGCGGCTCGGACTAATTATTAAAGAGGCAGCTGTCGATACCTTAATCGGAGCCGAACGAAAGACCAATTTCGCTGTTAATATCTGATAAATCGATCCTCGATGGGATCCAATTTGTTTGACATCGAAAAGACAGAACTGTGGTTTCTACGTGTATATTTGTCGAGCATTTCTGATCGTTTCTTGGGTTGCTGCGTTTTATGGTTTGTACTTCGGCTGATTAATTGTTGATTTTGTATTCAAGGGAAACGACTGCCTTGGGGACATAAATATTTGCTCGATTTCAACTCCATTCGGCTGTCCAAGGGTTAAAGCGTGGCCTAGCCTAATGATCGAGGGTGGACCAGCATAATTGAGAGCCTCCGGTTGAACACGCTTCGTTTTCTGCTGATTTCAGTTGACGTTCGACAGCTTTACCCTGGGGAAATTCGTGTCGTTCACCGCGGAGGGTTGTCCGGACGGTTCCCTACAAATTTCCGAGGCGCAACGTCCGGATGTCGGCGGCCTCTGGTGCGGGACATCCTGGGGCCCTGCGATTTACTATAGCGAGACCCCGACAGTCTCCATATCGTTGAAGCTGCTCAGGCTGAGCAAGGATCAAACGGGATTCAATTTCGACTTCCGGATGGCGTACAAAACGATAAGGAAGTCGGACGCCGTAGTGCGTTACGGGAACCCGTTCGGAGGTGAGTGTCTCGTAATCGTAAACCGGTTTTGATGAAATATTAATATGTTATAGATTAGACTATCGCTAATACTGTATTGAATTTTTCGCATTTGATTGTTTACGCTTCTCTGTTAAATATGGGTGCTTCTTTATTTTGCACAGCAGTGTACTTCAGTCACAATTGAATACAATTAACAGAACTTTGTTGATCTCCTCGTAAGTCTGACACGCGTCGCGCGACGAATAACTGTTCCAGGTGTAACGCACGCGACGGGCACACCGTCGCCGACGGAAGTGACGACGTCGTCGGGTACCAGCGAGTACGCTAACAGCTCCATGGCGATGCCGATGGAGATGGTGGAGCAGCCAACGCCGAGCGCGAAACCCGGCACCGAGCAATACCTCGGGGACCTGATATCCGGGACCTATTGCTCGAGAATATTCAGCGACTGCGACCGGAGGAACTGCAGGCTGCAGTCGCCGAACTTTCCCGGATTGTATCCGCGCAATCTCACCTGCTACTACGCGGTAAGTCCCCACGGGAGTGGGCCGAAAGTTCGTGGTCTCCATAAATATGGAACATATAGATCGGAGTGCGACGGATAACCGACGACGCGACGCTGCGGAATTTTTGCGCGGGGATCCTTTCGCACGATGGCGACCCGGATTATGCCTGAGCCGTCAGCTTACCGCGCGAAAGTCGAGCTTCGTTTCCCCCGACACCCGCGCTCCTCGCAGTTTCACGAGATTTTGAATAGGGAGACCAAAGTTGCGGGACAGTTCCAAACTTTCTGTTCCCGAGTTCTGACGAATCTGTCAAATACCGCCTGGCAAATGATTGGTTTTGCAAGCATTCTCCGGCGGCCACATTGGAATCCACAGTCTCCGATAGTCGGACAAAATGTGTCCTCTCTAGAAATCCCACACAACGAATTATTAAAAACACGGGGACCAGAAACTTGCCTGTCTCCATGGATGAAATGAATTTTCCAAGGAAAACAAGATAGTAGCTATATTGGAACCCGCATGCACTAGATATCAAAAAAACAATTCCCTGACACGTCTGAAAACCCGAAACGCCTAAAAACACGAAAGACTATCATCCTGAAAGATTAAAGATTCGTCGATTTCCGTTGATAAAGTGAAACTTCCGGAGGGGCAACGATGCGCCTTCGCCGGAGTCGCGGCTGTAGCAAATTGAACGGTCGAATCGTGGGTTTCGGAGGGGTTTCACGGCATCGAACAGAGCGCCGGTATTCCGTGGGAAATTTACGAGGCAGCGTCGCGACGCAACGGCGGCCCGCGTGAACCATTATTCTCGTGGCCGGACGGCTCGCCACTAAATACACTTCGATGTCGGTGGCGGTTCCGCGCGCCGTAGCACGTGGCTTCTGTTTGCGAGACTTGTTCAGACTCGGAAGTCCGTGAAAACGGGCTGCGATCGGTCAAACGAGACGATAATTAAGAGCTATGGACCGGAAACGACATTCGGCTGCCGTGAACGTTACACAGGCGCCTGGAAGAATAATCGTCACAAGCAGACTGTTAAATCGTGTGTTATGAAGTCGAAAGAAATTGAAATTTCAGGCTGGTCTACAATTTTCACGGAATTGTTATGCAAAATGGCGAACGCATTATCGAACGGTGAAGAGGGTGAATGATAAGGAGAGAGTTTGTAGCAATTTCGGACGATGCGACTCGGTTTCATTTCTGTCTCGCGTGCGTTCCAGGTGAGGCAGCACGATATACCGGCGGGGAAACACGCCTTAATTTCGGTGAAACAGCCCCGGGGCCAATTGGTGGCCATAAGGGCACTGCCAGCCACTCAGGTGGAGTCGTCGCCCCGCGAGCTTCGCCTCTGGAAGGACTGCGACGTAGTACAGGTACGTGAAAGTCCCGCGAGAATTGGATTAACCGGTATAAATTGCAGCGGGGCGAACGGTCGGACGTGACCAACATACCGATAGAATACCGAGGAGGGGCCACCCTTTGCCTCACTTTCCATGATAATTCGACCGGCTTCTTAAATCAGAAATCCGCAACCCCGTCGCATATTTACCGATCCGCGGTCGGGCTAAATTCGGATGGAAAACCCGGTGCCGTGTGGCTTGCGGCGATAAGACCGATTTATTGGCAGGCTGCGGTGTCGCTGGTTACCGCGGATAACGCGTCGCGGCTTCATAAAACAGAATGGAAAAACTACCGGTGTCGGCCCCCGATCGTTCGAAATTAACAGACGGCGTCGACAAACGGGAACGACACGTTTTCGGGACGGTGCCTCCTTGCGGCGGGGCGTGTGGACACCTATTCATCAAGACGCCATATTGGAAGGCCTCCACCTCGAATTTTTAACGTTATCAATCGCATGCTGATATCGACAATTCGTGGGAATAAATATTATTAATTTGACAAGCTCGACTGAAGGTTTCTCGCTCCCTATATGTTTCTCAGGGGGGAAATTTAACGATTTACCTTTTTTGTCTGTGTTGCAAAATGTATTTCTTTGAAATATCACACTGTAATTGAAGCATAATTAGTATTTTATGCAACTATGTCTGAGGAGCGTAAAAGCGTAGCCCGTGTTAGAGAATTAAATAGAGGAAAGATCGGTTAGCAGCTGGTATTGACACAGCGGCCATGTCGGTAGCGAGAAGCACGAGTTTTAAGCTCGAAATGGTCGGGTTCGCGTTAGACGGTGGAAAATTACGGACCGAAAGGTCCGAACTGTAACGTCTGAAACGAATCCGAGTCTCGAAGCGTGAAACTGAGAAAGGGAAATTCCGTGGCCCGCAGGACTACGTGACCGTGTACGACGGCTACACGACCCGGGATCCGGTGATCCTGAAATTCTGCGGGGGAGGGGAACCGGTTCCAGAGGCGACCAGCAGCGGCACGGAGATCCTCGTCGAGTTCACTACATCTCCTTACGGCACGTTCCTGCACCCCACGCCTCCGCACTCGCTCCACGGCTTTCAATTAGAAGTGCAAGTACGTGGTAATTCTCTTCAAACATTCAGAGGGGCAAGAGCGAGAGAGAGAGAGAGAGAGAGTGCGAGAGAGAATGAGAAGACGGAAGGGAGAGTGAGAGCCGTGGAACAGTGTGCTTTACACCTTGCCGGGGTAAAGTACGGCCTGTTCACGGATCGCATTTAAATGGATAGCTCGAGAGAGCTCCGTGGCCATTTTTCAGGGCGAACCGGGAACATCCTAGCGAATGTAATACCTCTCGCCGCGTTGAGAGCTTCTCTTTAACGTCCGAGCCGTTTCAGCGATTAAGGATCGTTACTCTTTTCAATTTCTTCCTTCGCCGATTGATTTCGCGTTAGAAATGTAACGGGAGGACGTTACACGGAGAATCGTTCCCTTACGAGTGAAACGGAGCATGCTGTTTGCTCTCGCGGCACTCTAGTATGTTCTCTGGGACAATGTTTCAAAAGAAGTACTAGAGCGATAGTTTATTTCAAAGTGGGCGTGGTTATATGACTCGAAACAGCTGTCCCATTCCTTCTAGGACATCATAGAAAATGGACAACATTAAGCAATCCTCAGAAAATCTAAATTATATCCAAAGTGGGCGTGATTTTTCTTAAGTGAATGTGGTTTAACAGCTCCCGACGAAGCTACCAGACCATTCCCACGTGAACCACCACTCTTACCTCGTTCTCGAAGTAGGCGTGACTTCCTCGCTCTGGGCGGAGCAGGGACGCTGCCCCACGGGGCCATCTCTGCTCCGGCTCGACCCGGAGCCGAATTTTTCACGTCCTCGAGTATAATCTGACATTCCAGGTGAAGTTCGTCGACGTGGACTCCCCCACGTACGCCAAGAACAAGCACTGCGAGTTCTGGCTGCAAGGAAACGGCGGAGGAATACTCGCCTCGCCTCGCCACTCTCTGCCGCGGAATAGCACTTGTCTATACCATCTTCGAGGCGCGGGTCCAGCGATGCCGAGCCCGACGCCGCCTCGTCCTTTGCCGAAGTTTCCGGAACAGAGACCGGGAACCGTTTGGAGGAGACCGGCGCCTCGGCAACCGCAGCCGCAATTCCGCGTCTGGCTGTCCATCCTCAAGTTTCACGTAGGCACCAGCCTGTCCACCGGCGACGAGGATTGCTCGACTACCTTGATGGTGTGGGACGGCGAGATGATGCCGCTGTCCGAGTGTAACGACCTCGCCTGGTCCGTTGAACCGCCTTTGATTAATTGCTTCCCAACCAGAACTCTCTGTTTAACCGACCACAACCGCCGCAGTTGCCTCGGAGCCTCGAAAACGTGGCAAAAGTCAATTTCTCAAGTTTCAGATTTTAAATTCTTTCTATGAAGCGATACGCGACCATCGAAGCTTGAAAAATTGAGGTTGGTTAAACGGGGAACAGTTTCGTTGAGGGGTTAGGATAATTTTCGAGTGGATATCTGTGTTCGAACAGCGAGAAGGAGCAGCAGAGGCGATCGGACAAGTCAAACGAGCCCTCGCGACCCCTGGTGGGTCGTCCCGCGGGTAACACGACCCTTCTGGCCCGGTACTGCAAGGACAAGGTGCCGAGGACCTGCGACCACGCAATCCTTCAGAACACCAGTCGACCATGTTCGCTAGGGGAGAGCTTCGTTTCCAGCGGGAACACTTTGACCATCGAGATGAGGATGGTCGAGTCGACGGCTCTCAGGCAAGTATCGTTCGATAACATGATCAAACAAACAGCAAAACTGTACGAGGACTTGTAGTATCGATCAGGAACCTTTAACACATTCGTTGCCATCGTCACACGCCTAGCACGACCACGAATTTCTGTTTAGCATAAGGAAAATTACGTGAACATTCTACAAATCTTTGGAGAATCTCTGACTCTTCTGTGATAGTATTCTTTTGTACAGTCTGATAATGAATATGTAGATTGTTGCTAGGATCCTTTGTCGAGCGTTTCGATCTTCTCGCGGAATGCCATTTTACCCCGAGCACTTTAAACGCTCGAGAGGGTTCGGTTTTATTTAATTCGACGCGAAAGGGTAACGCGGCCGATCAAGAAATAATTACCGGATGGCGATGGGGGTTGATAAAGGCAGGGGCAGGACGGCCGTGTCAGGTGGAAAGGATTAAGTAGACCGTGCGACGCATCCGCGTTCCGTTCCGTGTGCTCCTGTGTAGATGCCACGCTTCAACACCCGCCACCTGGTAAATAATAATCAGAAAAAAAATATACAGTGTAAATAACCTCTCCTAGCGAGCCCCCAGAGGTGAAGGAACGCGGGCAACCCGATCGTGGGATAATTACGGAAGCATCGGAGGCGATGCACGCCGTCAAAGGATCAAATGCTTCCCGTCTTATTTCGGTTTCACCCTTGTGCAACGCTCGAGAAATTGGCACGTTCGTACAGGACGTTTCACGCGGTGAAACCTCGTCGTTAGGTCACGAATTTTACGACGTTTATGACCAATTATAATTTCACTGAAAATCACTTGAAACAATGAATATATTCATTTTCGTTTATCCATTTCAAAAATCTGTTTTCCCCAGCGCTACATCAAAATTAAGATTTGAAAGTGCCTGTAGCCAGCACCGGTAACGAAAGGATTCATCGGAACAACCGTATCGACAATAAAATCGTAAAATTCACGACGAGTCTAGCTCGTTAAAGTACGGCAATGGGTTCAAAGAAGAAATACAATTCCATTCGAAGTACAACGGTGACGAACAGAAACAATTTTTGTTTCGCCTAGAAATCCGCAGTCCATCAGCAACTTCCGAATTCCGAGACAGCTAATTTCTCGTTCTCCGTCGAAGACGTCGAGCCAAGCATTTTTTTCCCGGGATCGAGCGCGACCCGAGGGTGGGGGAACGGATTGAATATAAATTCAGGGAAAATTTGCTCGCGAGACCGTCTCTCGTGGAATCGATACAGAACGTTACAAGCGAAGAATGCGAAGGGTTTTACGGCGACGCGGAGAGCAATATCTGCCGCACTTGCACGTTTTCGTTCCCTCCATCGCCTGTTCCGCCCCCTCTCGTCTACTTTCCGTCTGATATCAGTTATTTATAAGAAGCGATTTTTCCTGTACACCGAACAGGGAAAGCGGAAGTCACGGAAATTCCGCGGCGCCCGACGCGCTTAGAACGGGAAATATCAGTCGAGGAAGTTCCCAGAGAGGGTTCCCTCGACCGGAATTCCCAGTTAATTCTCGTCCGAATCCAGTCCCACGCTGTTCTCATCCGAAAAATCCTCGAAATTCCTTGTTTCGCTGCGAACCGGGAAACTTCGTTCTTCCGGGAATCGAATTATTGGCAATGGCGTCGATAATGGCCGCCATATTGGATATCAGCCTTCCGTGTAACTATATCCGAGAAATGATTCAATTTGTTCTTCGTGGAGCAGGTTCAACCTTAACATCGTATTCCAAGTCTAATTCATTTTTTTTACTCGAAGAATTCACGACTGTCTTCAATATTTCGTCGAGAGTAAACGTATAGGCAGCATTAAAATTTGTTTGGAATCCTCTAGTAACTTTTTGTCGCCGTTTGTTCCACAGGCCAGTGAATTTCCGTGCGCTGTACGAGTTCGTCGATATCCATCAAGATGGAGATCCTTACGGGAATGGGCCGTGCTCGAGGATCTTCTACAGCCGTAATCGAGATCACTATCCTGATCGTAGATTCCAAGCTCCTCGCGATATCTTCCTTTACGGTCGGGGCGGTGCGAAGAACATCAGGTGAGATATCTTTTCGGTTCAGAAATATCTTTTCTATCAACGTTTCACCTTCAAATAGAAATCTCTCGGTAGTGAAATTTCTCGGTGAACATTTTTCTACGAGCCCCTCTTTGCGTTATTGAAACAAAATAAAATAGAAACGAGAGTAACGAGTAGTCATCCACTAGTACCAATAAACTTTACAATTCTCGCATTACTCTTGACCGAAAGGGTAGAGATTAGAAATTTTACAGAATAGTGTTGGACAAAGAGCATTGTTTAGAAGTGAAAACAAAAAAAAATGAAAAATGGCACGTGGGCCAATTGTCTAAGCTTATCCTGCTAGACCCTTTGTGTTTCTCGATTGTCACGCAAAAAGAGTCGGGTCCACCGCAGATAATACGCCACGCGTGGTTAGCAGAGGGACAGTGGAGTCGAAAAACCGCGTCGGGGCCGTTCCTGAGAAAAATAAAAGATCCAACGGGGACAAACTCGTTCTCTGTCCTCGGCGTCGTCGTCATCGTCGTCGTCGCCGTCGTCGTCGTCGTCTGCCGGTGCTTTAACGGTGGCCCTTTATGCGCAAGCGATTCCACGATTTCGAATGAGACGCGCGTCAGCAGCGTCCCTTTGTTCAAACCGGCAAAGCGATAACGCCCCCGTAAATAGTCCCTTTGTGGGTCGCGCGACGAAAGCGTGCGTCTTTTATTTTTCATGCTTTTTAGCCCCGTTCTTCGACCTCCTTCGGGGACGAAACAGAGCATCCGGAAAAAAGAAACTCAGAATCAATGTTTCCCCTCCGAGCCCGCTGCCCCTCTACGTCTCGCTGGATTGAAGTGCAAAAACTTTCCTCGTAAACCCTGGCCCTAGGCTAGGGGATTTGTCTTTCGAACGGCCATTTTACTGCCGACCTATTCACCTTGCGCGACGAACAAAAGCGGCTTCTAAGTGTAGCGATCCGCCAAATTGTATGGACAAATGATTTTCTAAATGGTACAGTTGTCTAGCGACTCCTTGATGCCGTTCCCGATTTCAGAAGCACAAAGATCTTGGATAGAATCAGAGTATTTCGGATTTAGAAAAACTATTTGGCTAAGTAAGAAATAAAAGGCAAAATGATCTCAAAGAAATTCCAAATAATGAAACAATCTAAAGACTGTTAAAATCGAATATTTTCTAATCAAGTAAATCCTAATACTAGTAAAATAATCGTGCGTTTCAAATAAGACAATATGCTATCTTCCAAATAATTGATTTGATGTCCAAATCAGATTCAGGGTGACTTTTATTCCCCCGGATATTAAATGATTTTATAAAGTTCTAATTAAGGGTTGAAATATACAGAATTGACGATTTTGTCGGCGATTAACTAGCCGCGGATAGTATTCGATACAAGCCGCGGATAGTATTCGATACTAGCCGCGGCGGTGTATCGATCGGTAAAGCGACTCCTTTACGTGGCCGACCGGCCATGTAAATTCGATTAAGTGTGGAAAGTGCAGCCGAGAACGGATTTTCCAGCTGCGTGTACCGGTTCGAGGGCGAACACGACGAGATCGTCAAGCTGAGGTTCAACAAGCTGCTGAACGGGAATCGGACATGCCGCAGCGTCTCGAGCCCGAACTTCAGCCGCCTGCTTTGCGTTGGCTCCGACAACTTCTCCGTAAAGGTACACAGCCCCTTCTATCGATCATTGCAATCTGTACACCATATCCTACAATCTCTGCGAAACAACCCATTTTCTCACCCCTCCATCCTCGTTGCTCGCTTCTTGTCATTTTTATTATTACCGAAGAACGGTAATAAACCACATCCAACGTTAATAAACATCGTTCATAAATATCGCAGAGAGCGAGATCAAATTCTCCGTAGAAAATTCTGAAGTATTTGTTAACAAAAATTAATTCCCTGGTTCCCGCAACGCTCGGTATTATTACACCGCGAATTAATGGGGTTGGGGAGGGAGGGCGAGAACCGACAAGAAACTTTTAACGGTGACTCTAATCGTGTTCAGAGCCTGTCCAAGGGGTAATTGCGATCGTGTGAGCGCACGAAACAACCCCAACCCGCGTCTATGTATAACAGGTTAATGAGGCTTTCTGGGGCGAACACGGCCGAACAAATCTGGCTATGCCTGTGTCCGAGGTCGACGAAGTTCGTTATCGATTCGCGGAATTTATGAGGGCCGCGGAATTTCATGCGTAATTACAACAATCCGCGATAGCTGGACGCTGTGTCACGACCCCTTTTTCGTCCCGTGGTCATTGTAATGATCATCCGCTGGGTTAATTAGCTCTTTGCACTCTCGAGGACGTTTCTCAGATCATCCACCGGAAACCGCAGTCCATTTAATTCGCGAAATATAATAATTAGCGACGCGGTCGTTTTTCCATAAAATTGTTAGACGTTTGAAATAATGTCAATTCGAAAGTGGAAGTTGTAACTGTAACCTCTGAGGGGACAGTGGAGATTGAAGACGTCCAGTCTCAGGGATGATTCTCGCAATGACAATGAACGATGTGATCTGTCGACAGGTGATGGATCAGCCATGGCCAAACGCTCCACCTGTCCAGAGGGACTGTTTCTGCTCGAACAGGTCGCTGCCGATGAACGTCAAGTCGACGTCGAATATCGTCGAGGTCCACTTTACAGTGATGTCGATGGACGCCCTCGATGATTACAATCGTCTGTTCTTCGAGGCCACCTGGGACTTCGTCAAGACCATCCCTTGCTTGCAAAAGCGGAGGGTGCGCGGACCCTCTGGAGAGATCAAGTACAAATCGCCCGTCGTCGACGAGGACGAGGTAATCACCGTCATTACTATCCGGTCGAGACACGGAAATCGAGCTAATCGTTCTGGTGTTAACGCAATCAACGTTTGTCTTTCAGAAAAATTGCGAGAAGCATCCATGGCTGATAGACCCAGGGTCCAACCAGTACCTGTACGTGAAGATGCAAGGGGTCCTAATGTCGAACACCACGAACAACAAATGTACGACGAAAAATCGAATCGTGGTACACGTCGGGAACTCGGCTCCTAAATCGGTGTGTCCGAGACCACCGTCGGAAATGAAACATCATGTTGTAGAGGTGTTCAGCGACGGCTGGGCCGTCAGCGGAGACGCCATTTTCCCGACGCCAGGTCAGGACCCTGTCAGAACCATCGCTGTGGAGTTCATCATGAAGGAACCGGATTCTTACACTGTCACTTGGCTCGAACTAACCAGAAGGTAACATTCAAAAACTCCGGAAACACGGCCACACAATTGTACTCGACATTTTCGGATAAATTTTGTTTAATCCACCGTGCAACCATGTTCGCAGGCCATCGGTGACGTCGTCGGCGGGTCTGCAGATGCCTCGGGACTGCGAGCAGCGTTGTCCCGAGCTGGACGCGTGCATAAACGCGTCATTATGGTGCGACGGGATCTCTCATTGTCCTTCAGGCTACGACGAGGCGTTGAAGCACTGCTCGATGCTGCTGCAACTTCCTCCGCTGCACCTTGCCCTGGGTCTCCTTGGCATCCTGACGATCCTCGCGGTGATCTGCATCGTGATCTGGCGTATCTGCCGGCAACGAACCAACAGGTCGATATCCCAGCACCGATTGAAGAGCATCTCTTCGGAGACGGCGATCATCGACGGCAAGGAAGTGATATGCTGACACAGCGACAGTTCTGTGCGGTACGTGGAGGTCGACCGTGTGACCACCGTGTGACGATCATGGGTCATGCTTGTCGGCCGCCATGGCGGGTACACCCTGAGGATGCTGCTCTTGTTGTTGCTGCTGTCATCCTGAACGGGACGAGGCCATGGCGACCGCCGACTACTCCGCGTAACGCGCAGAACTGCTTCGAGACACCGGGTCCACGACCCGGACAACATGCACGGTGGTTCTCTGCTCGATGATTCGGATCCGAGCCCTCCTGTCCCCTCTATAGAGGTCCAGATCGTTTCAGCGACCTCTCTGCTGTCTGATTTTCTCCGATCATCATTCCAGCTGTCCACCTAGCACGAAGGCGGACTCTCTTTTCAGCTGACTTAGGAGGCTAACCGATTATCGGGATATTGGTGTTGTTAGGTTTCGAGAGGATTATTTCAAGGCTTCGGAACTTAGCCAGAGGAAGTTATGATACTGTTAAGTACTCGGAGCTTGACGAAGATGAAGCCTCTTGGTTCAGAAAATGTTTTTAGATCAAAACAAGTGGATTCTAGATTTAGAATCGGTATCTTTCTGGGTATGAGATGCTTCAGATTGACTTGGGGATCTAGCTAGATCAGGTTCCAGCACTGCCAAATGCCCAAAGATTGACAAAGTAAAGCCTCTTCGTTCAGAAAATGTTTTCACTTCAGACAAAGTGGATGTTTGATTGCTGATCTCTTCTGTAGACCTTGGTCCCTTGGTATGAAAAGAATACGGTGGCTTTCTTAGCCTTGCAAGCTTCAGGTTGACTCAAGGACCTAGGTAGATCAAGTTCCAACACTGCCAAGTATTCAAACATTCGCAAATTCAATGCATCTTTGTTTAGAATGATTTTCTACTTGAGATAAAGTGTAGGCTCGATTGCTGATCTCTTTTTTGTACCCAGTACCTTAGTCCGAGAGGACTCTCTGGAAGGGGCAGGACCCGCTAAGGATCGGAAAGCTTCTTAAGCATGTGTGTTGGACACCCTCTTTCCAACTTTGAACAATTACAACACGCATCACTGTTTCTAATTAGTTTATCGCATATGAAATATCCGATAACGTTACTATTGCAAATAGGACGTCGGATATTTCACGTGTAACAACCTAATAGATGGTGCAGACTGGGGATGCTCAAAGAAATTCTTTTTGTAAAACGTCTTTCCATAGAAGACTTATAGGGAGCTGTTGAGTTCAAGGATAAGCGATGTTAATCTCCTTTCCCTTTGCATAATCAAACTAATACGTCGCTTTTAAGTATGCCAAAGCCCAGGCCTGTCCAATCTTCCTCCTTTCAACACGTTGACTGTCGTGACTTGTGGGTGACACAATTTTCCGTCTATTCTTAATAATTAATTTCACGGAAAACAGTTTGAAAAGTAATCCTTGTAGTGAGTAAGATGTTGTGCATTTCTGACAGAAATGATTACGTACAATTTCTAGCCGTAGATAACTTAACAGAATTGAAGAATATCAAACGTGATAGTCTCAGCTTATTGAGATCAATAAAACAAGAAATAAATTATTATCATTTAGCTCCTGTCTCTTTCAATGCGTATAATCGCTGACACCAATTTAGGGGAGTCATGTTGGACATGCCTGGGCCGGTCATAGTCAATCAGTTCGAACGACTCTCGTCAGCGGGAGAAGGTGTCGAGTTGCTTCAACGAGGACAATAAGTAATAGATCCTAGATGATATCGTTTCGCTGGTAGTGGTAGCTTAGCGCTGACATCGTATCACAGTCGATCTTGCCTCGATCGATCGCGTGTTTCTCTAATCTTCGAGACGAGGATCATAAAGTTGGGAGTCTAGAGGAGTGATCTATGGAGGTTGGATCGTCGACGTTGACAACCGGGAAGCCTGAAACTCCGTTGGACCTCGTGCTAGATCGGGAGAGGACGCTGTCAAAAGAGGATCCGAGTGATCGAGCAGGGGACGAGCAAGGAACTCGCATTAGTCATTCAATCGTTCGTCGAACTTCTCGACGGGGACACGATTTTTAGCACGAGCCAACTGACTGCTGGCATCTCAATCTTTCTTTCTATCTCTCTCTCTCTCTCTATCTGTCCCTATCTCTTCTCTCTCTTTACTCTCTCTTTCTCCACTCCCTCTGTTTTTAAGCGCGAAAAGATCCTCTGTACTCGATGCTCGGTCGACGAACCGAGCAGTCGCGCGACGTTGTTCAGGTGAACCAGGCCGTTTCCTTTGAGAGCGACGCGAGCTTCCTTGTTCCTTTGTGCGATAATAGATCCTCGAGATCAAACGGCCACGAGGGGGTGGATCTCGAGATCATCCGGCAAAGGACGCGCTCCGCAGCTCTCTCCGCGCGAGAGACACCGTTCTCCTCTCCTTTTTCCACTCGTCCCTCGGTTATTACCGTTCGAGATTTGCTCTCCGAGTCGCTGCAAACGGCTACTTTTGTACGCAAACAGGGAATCTGTTCAACTACAACTCCACGAAGTCGCATGACACGTTATAGAAAAAATTGTCAATCGATTCCTCGTGCAAACACCAACAAAATTTGTGCAACACGACTTTTCCCTGCGAGGCTTCGATTCCGAGACAATCGATTTATTCGAAAATGAAGCCTCCTCCGGAGAAATTATCATTCTATCATTTTCACGTATTTTCACACGAGGAATCGACTCGCGCTGGTTTCGACTATACTTTAAGCTGATTACCGCGCTCAAGCTAATCTCAACCGCGTCGCTCCGAGAGGAAACGGATCGCACTTGAAGCCAGAGACACTGACCAAAAAGCCGTTTCGAGTGATTACCGTATAGACGACTTACTACCTTATAAATACTTGTTCTAGCGAAGTAAGACTCCGGGAGTTAAACGCGGTTATGAAACGAAACGAAACGAATCGAAAAACGAACGAACGAGAGAGAGCGTCAAAGGCGTGTGGGGGAAGAAACAGAAAAAAAATGGTAGAACCTATGGTAGCCTGAAATTATGTGATATATATAAGAGAAAAAAAATGATGTTTTCCGCGGAGCTGTGCTCCCATTTAAGAATTGTTACACCCGGCCCGGAGGGCGCACACACATATACAGACACACACACATACACAAGGTCGACGAGGATTCCGAGGCCGTGGATCGTTTCGATCGATCCTGGATCAACGACAAGGCGACAAACCGCGTCACTTGTACACCTTGTTCATACTTGTACATAATTATTTATCTATTTGTATCGGGCAACGATCCTTGGGCACGCGTCTCCGTTCGCGCGTGCCGTCTTCTTACGTTCGTCCGACATCTTGTTTCGCGGTTATTCTCGATGATCTATTTGCGATTTTCTGTTCGAGAACGTTGATTTTCTCAACGTTCATTGTTCGTACAAAGCTTGCGGGCTGTTTTTGGTTACGTCGATGAAAGGAAAACCGTTTGATTTCGTTTGAATCGGTTTCTATCAGTGTTATCGCGAACGGAGACTTGTACAGAACCGCTTTATTACTAGATAAGCATAGAAATCGATGAATAACAGGAACGAAGACGCGAGAAATCAAAGAAGTGAGAAAACGTGGAAAATAACCAAAAAACAAATGCAGCGACGTGCCGCTGTCAGCTAGCCGGAAGCACCGCCATCGTTTTTCTCGCTGTTTTCACCGTGCACGCAACGACATTTACACGGAAACAGACGGGGAAACGTCCGCGAACGAGAGCCACAGTCGAACCGTGATGATCCATTCGAAATACCGACCCTCCATTCTTATACGTTCACGAAAGACAATCGTTTCCGAGACACTTGTCTCGCTTTTCCACTTGATTCGTTAATTACGTCGCTCAAACTGCGCCGACGGTGCAACGATCGCCGCGAGAACCGCTGGAACCACCCTCCATTTTATTTAAACAACTGGAAGAGTTCAAAATGGAAGAGTTCCTAGCCTTGTCGGAGACAAAAGATGGCGTCGGAGGGCGGTTCCACGCGTGACCGATTTCGTCCTTACGAGAAGACTTGTCTTTCGGCGGCGCGTTCATTCTCGTACGGTTAAAATTCGCTTGACGCGACGCGACGCGACGCGACGTCCTGATTTCGTACAAAAAGGAAAGAAGAGAACGGTGTTGCTCAGACATGCAACGAAACGATAAAAGCGCTTCGCGATGTATGTTGCGTTCCGGGGGACCAACGGCCGATCGGTTCAGGCCTCAGAGTTCCGCAGAGTTCCCACAGAGTAAAAATCGAGCAAAACGAACCAAAATAGAAGAAAAATAGAAGAAAACAGAAAAAAATAATAGAACTGTTCGGTTCGCCCGCGTGATTCCGTTCCGGCGTGAAACCAAATCAAAGTTCTCACGTGCCGCACGATCCAAGAGAATCGAAGACTGAAAATCGCTTTCTTGTCGATCTAAACGAGGACGCTGATCCTTCCTGGAAACCGGGACTCAAATTTCACTGCCACACTTCGGTTTGTTCGTATGTTTCCGATTCATTTCCGCCCAGTACAAAACGAAAACGTCACCGTGATTAGTTCTACATATTCGAGGATCGCTCTCGACATAATCAAAAGCAATTATAAACGCTAAGGAAGTGAATACGCGTGATAATTGTTTCGATAGTTCATTTTTTCACGCAGAACAACGAGGGTCGAAGAAAAAAAAGAAACCACACAAACACACACATAAACATGGCGAGGGGGAGTGGGAGGGATACAGTTCATTTTTCGTCGATCGTTTACGTAAAAAGACGATGGACTAGGTGCTCAACAATCATCTCAGAAGGTTCATTTATTTGTATAGGATTATTTCTACGGAGCAACGCTCGGTTCGATCGAGTAATCAATGAAAATAATTCGAGGTTTTCGAATAATCCGCCGGACGAGTCCACCAACAGTGGTTCTCATTTCCTCGAGTGGCAGCTTGCTTAAGTTAAACCGTGCCTCGATGTTCCTGCGAGTCTGCGGCTTACAGTCTCTCCTGCAGTATTCAACATTTCGTTAATATCAGAGCGAAACGACGCGCACGAACATCCTCGTGGTTTTACACTCGACGAGATCCCCAGCAATGGCTGCACGAAATTCCGCCTCACGCTTCGTTGCCACCGATGATTTCGCGTGCACACCTGAGCAAATACTCTCACCGACACGAATACTTTGCCACGGACATTTCTCAGCTAATTTCGCAACATCTTCCGAACCTCGGTACGCCATTTCCTTTAAATCACTACTGCCACCGAGATGGCCGCGAACATGGCCAACCTCGATAACTAAAATTCCAACGAGAAAAATCTTTCGAATATTTTCGATGATAATGCAAATTGATTTTAGCAGGGACGCCACGTTGAAATACCTTGCGAAATTAGCTTGGAAAATTGGTCCGGACGGTTCGAGAGATCGTTCCGCGATTAGGGTGAATTAAAACGATCGATTTACCGCCGATGCACACGAGAAATTGTCGTCGATTAGAGGATCGTAGAGTCGGGAAGGGTTGATTGAAACGCGAGCCGCACAAAGGTCTCCATTTTGTATACAGTACCACGATGCAACCCGATGCAACAACGATACAGAGCGAATAGCAGAGAATCAACATGCGCGGTCAAAATATTCGTTTGTTTGACCGTGCGCGGGTGCACGATGGGGGTGATGGGTTCGCTGTAGTTTGTTTAGGCTGGTTTCACATTTGTGCGAATCACGTTGCATCCTCTGCCAAAGGAAAGTCGTCCTTTCATCGAATGAAACTAGACACTGCAACTGGATAATGGTATTGCGAGAAGGATTAAAACAGAAATTAGGAGCTGCATCAATTTGGTACTTGAAGAGTGAAAGGAACGGGGAGTTATGTATTTAGAACAAACAAGATTTGTACCGAGCAGACAAACAGACAGACAAATAAGAAAGCGAGCTAATAGAAAAGTAGGAAAATGAGTAGCTGCGATTTGAAACAGTCGGAAAATTAAGAAAACTATGCAGTCTCGTTATATTAGTTTACTGAAATTATGGAGCGAAGAAAAAGATCGTATTTCTTGATGCAAAACATTTTCCAGTTAAAGTGTTAAGTTAAAAAGACGTGAAACGTATAAACTGCTTTTATTGAAAAGCTGTGGCTCGAGGAGCAGGAAAACGATTCGCGATGCAACAGTTTGATGCAAGTGTGTAGCCAGCTGCATCGAGTGTGCAAACACGACGGGCTAGTGGCCCCGATGAAATTTATTGGCAAACCTTTATTGACATCGTGCATGACAAACGTGTTTGGCGAACAATCGTACCATCCGCCAGAGGACCGTGTAAAGAGCAAACTCGCCGACATGTTCGCAATATGGCCGCCGCACGAACTTCCGGCGTGTCTCCCTTTTCTGCTCACAGAGCTCGTTGACTCGGCGAGTGCGAACCGACGCGATATTTCCTGCGATACGATTCTAAATGATTAAAAAAAAAAGAATAACGATATAAATGGTAAAAAAAAAAAGAAAACGAAGAAACTAGAGGCTACTGTATCCACTAACTCGGGAACTAATTAGGGTAGTCCTCGAGAGGGAGACGAATCCGCGCTGCGACCCGGAGACGAAACGGTCGATCAGGATGGTCCGTCGTCGTCATACTGATCCCGTAGATCACTCGACCGCGATTTCAAACCGCGAGTGCAGCGTGCATGTACATAATTAAACTGGAAAATGGGTCACGGACCGGACCGTAACCCGATTGTAAATAAAACGTAAAACTGTACACGTATGAATTTTAAACTAATTCTAGATCACGATCTAAGTTATCTGAATAACTAAAACCGTAGACGATTTAGAGCGTTACTAATTACGATGTAAAACCATATCCATGGCCACCGCCACCGGTGAGGCTCTGGTGATTCTCGCGAGATGTCGAAAGTATACTCGATTCTGACCCTTCAGTCTTTAGTTCAGTATTTTTCATATCTGATTTCGATCGATTTCTCGTTCGAACGTCGACCGACCGCCGGCGCCGTTCAACGAAATTCGTTTCGCCGAGTAAACACTTCTCTTCGCGGGGTAACTTTTTGGACGGTTTCGCGAGGATTGGAAATCTGGTGTCTCGCCGATCAGATTCTAAGGAACAGCGGGAGCATTCATACAATGAACGAAACACGACCGAACGATCTCGTCCCGCCGGGCGCGTCGAATCGACGAAATCTCGATCCCGTTGTACTGCGGACTTCCGCGCGTAACGAATACGTTTCTTCTCCGATCACATCTCCGTTCCGTTCGCAATTTTCCGCACACATCCTAGTGTGGTTCGTAAATCGTTCGAGTCCGCAGTTCAACCATGGAGTCGTTGAATCGTCAACACCGATGAACTGCACAAAACGATTAAGTTAATCATTTCACGAGGTGGAAGAACGAAAAATGAGAAGAAACTCGGAAGAGCGGAGGAGACAACGTTGAGAAAAAGAGTTCACACAAGTCATCGATTGACAAGCGTGCCCATTCATCCTGGAGCTGCTCGCGAAAATGGAAGACCGGACGCTCTCCATTGATTTCTGAATTGTTTCACTTTTTATAACGTTTTTATATTCAAGCGCAAAATTCAATTCTAAAACTAACTTTGTAAGGTACGTTACACGCTAACAATGCGTGGGAGCAGCCGTGATCAATTCGGTCGCGCAGAACTCGTCCGGTGTCCGAAACTCTTCCAGAAGACTGCCGAAAACGCTTATTGTCTCGAACGCCTCGGCGTTCCGCAATAATCATCGTTTCGAACGATCGAATAATTTTAAATTTACCGCCGCCGCGGTGCGGCCGTCACGTGCCGACCGTCGGTACGTCCGGCAGCGACGTTACCGACAGCTAGCCAAGCCGGTAAGCGAAATTCCTGCATTATCCGCAACGCGAACCGAAATCCTTTGTTTGAATCCTGCGCAACCACGATTCGAAGCAATTGTTTGTATTCGTTCGCTCGAATCGTTCAGATCGCATCGTGTTCGAAGCAATCGAAGACGCGGTCAGCGGTTCGTGAATCTTGAGAGTTATTATTATCCAATATTTTTTCGCATTCGCACAGCGTACCATGTGTTTTTCTTTTTCAACGAGACAAAACACTCGATGCATCGAGACCCTGAAATTCTCTCGGTTCCTAACGCTGATTGATATCACTAGATTGCAGTCGTTATGCAGGCCGCGCAATTGTAATTTTACTAGGCGAAATACCCTAGCCTTCTAGATGCATCGACTTTCAGAGTTTTCTTTCAAATAGAATTGCGTAGATGCGTAACAGCTGCAGTCTAGTTAAACAGAGACAAGAATGAAAATGCCTGTAACAGGAAATCTTTCCACGTGAATAAATTTTGCGGTGAACATATAGTAAGGAATGGGTTCGACAATAACACACGTTGCACACACACACCGAAATACACGTATACACGGAAAAGTAGGACGGTTATGTGTCTGTCAGGTCGACGACACGTATATATAGTTACTTTTGAACTGCTCGTAACGTTTATTTGGTATCCTTTATGTGACGTAAAATGGGAAATAACGACTGCAGCGAGATAATCCAGTCACCGTTGATTAATTAATTTTAGAACCGTGTCGCTCGACCTGGAGAACAGTTTTGCGAGATGATTGATAAGAGAACAATAGGGGATCGACCACCGCCAGACGTAAATCTGAAAAAAAACCTCCGGATACATGCTCACACGACATGCATATAGTTACTAATTATACCATTATTGATTACCGATTCGAATATCGAGTATGCGACATTTTTAATAAATTATTTTGAAGATTGCTCCAGGCGTTTGTTCTTCATATCCTACAGCATTTCATGGCCGTAAGTATTTAATATCGTTTGGCTTGTGCAGTGTGGCATTTCGTTCGACCGCAACTCTAAAAGGCGGGATTAGCTAGTAATTGCATATTGGAAAACTTTTCTATTAAACCTTTTAATTAAAAAAAGACTATGTTACACGACCTCGAACATCGTAATAGAATAGATTCGGATATTGCAGGTACCAGTTTTGAAGGGTGCAACGAACACTCGATTTCATCGACGAAGTTACCGCGCGAAACGTAAAGATACCCCGTCTTTTACCTTACGGGCCGACGAGCCGTTCGATACGTTGAACATACACGGTGTGTATGCTTATACGAACGCGACCGAACCGCTACGTTGCGGGGGCTTAGTCCCAAAAAATATACATGCTGGTGAACGCAGTGGTACGTTCCATGCATTTAGCGCTCATACACCATTAAATGGCCAAAGGCACATGTCTCTACGTTCGGATAAACTACAGTGTTTCCGCCATCGTAAGTCACGGCCAATACCATGGCTTGCACTGCATTAGATACTAATGCAATGCTCACCATGATATTGTCGAACGACAGCGGAAACACTTGTTCCATTGCTGGAACGGCAAACGATTCGTGTGTTATGACACACCGCGGAGAGTTTAACGTAGAAACGTGCACCGTGATTTTGCGCTAACTGCTTTGCGGCAAAGCTTGGCCTCGGAACGTACCAATACGTTTCTACTCTACGTAGTGGCCCGGTGGATACATGCTCCACATTTTTACGGTATCAAAAATTCTAAACTTACATCCAAATATATTTGGATATCCAAAAAAAAGTCTCTGAAATTTGTACGTTTGTATGCACCCTGCGCGACTGGCCCTACAATGTCGGTCCTCTATTCACTAGTCTATTACGAGGTCGCGATTTTATTGTAGTACAAATTGATATCTGTTGTTACGGTACGTTTTTTTCAATATGCTTATACTCCATTCCCGCCTTGATACAACGCGTTGGTCATTTTTCGCGACACTAAGGCAATCGCGACAAAAAATTCTCGCAACGCTAATTCTTTATTTAATTTTAATTAATTGGCTCGCGGCATGCACTAACAATGGCAAAGTCTACTCACGGAGAGGACCGGTTCCTCCAGGATCACTCTTTGCCATTGTATAAACGGTAATTAAGCAATTTCGATTTTTCAAACAAATGCTACGTTAATTCAAGCCGTTATTATTATTTCGCAATACTATTAAAAATCGCGAATGCCTACACCACACCCAACAGCGACTCGTTGCAGCTGGAGCATGGGCGCCTGAAATGTCGAAAGACTCGAATAATGCAAACGCGATTCTTTGGCTGCACAACGCTAATTCAACGAACAGAGATCCAAAAGACTACTTTACATTTTATACAAAACAATTATAAAATCTTTAAAGTATTATAAAATTACAATTACTCAAATATTCAAGAAACATTCGAAATGAAATTTAATCTCAATCGCGTCTATTTTATTCGCAACGCTAACTTTCATCTCTGCTAACGATCATCTCCGCTGATCGTTGGGGCGGCGTGACCAGCCCATATATACAACAAAATCTACTGCTACAATTTCTACTTTCTACAAACAAGTACAATGATAAAAAAGTAATGAAATGACTTCGCATCCGAAGATGCGAAGTCATTGTAGTTGCCCTCTTGAGCGACAGTTTGTCGGGGCCTCTTCAGCATATAGCCTCTTCTTTCTCTTCGGCGGACCGCCAAACATCTGCAACCTTACACGTGCTCGCAGAGTGAACACGATCAACGACTTCCGAGACGAATTACCAGTCTCGAAAGAAGCCTATCGCTCCTCTGGTGCAATCGAGCCGGTATCGCAACGTTTCGAAAGCCCTAATAATTCCGCGCGCGTTCGCGTCCGCGTCCGCGAGAAGCTAAGAAATGTTCCCGAAGAATCGAGCAAGAAGCATAAATTCGAACGTCATGCCTCGTTCGATTTAGCTTCGAGACGACACTTCGAGCCCTACCAGTGACTGGCTACTGTGCGAATCGCGGCCTACCCGAAAGAGAAAACGGTAGCCAGCCCCGGACCCTACCTATTAGGATGAACATTCACACCAAGAAGGTAAGCTACCTAACCTACCTAGCCCTATATTTAAAAAATTGCAAGACACATGCTCTCAAACACATTTGCAACACGATCTGCACACAGACGCCAGGGTGCACAGCCTAATACCTAGAGAGAACGCCCCGGGACGCCTCCGACACCCTAACGTTCAAATCACAAGCACACTCTAATGTACGTACCATTTTTCCCGAAATCGACTTACAATGGTAGTGATCATTGCGAAATGAATCAATAAATCGAGAAATTAGCTGAATTAAAAATTACATGTAATTTTCAATAGTACACGTTGTTTTTAATAAATTGAGAAAGCTACTACACATATTCCACGAAGATCCATGTAGCATGTCGCGGATCAACAGGAATATGTGTTACTGAATAGAGTTTAAAAAACCGACGCAATTCCACTGCCTATTAACACGCACACACAAGTGGAATATGCGTCGTGCACAATACACTAACCATTTTCAGTCGCCACACATAATATGAAACAATATTCCATGCCCGTTGCTCTCACCCTCCCGAGTAGCGCCTGGGCACGCGAGAGGGTTTGAGCAACGAACAGGGAATCTAAATATCCTGAAAATCCTAACTAGAAAAATGATTAGGATTAGATTTTGTACGGGCTACCTTCTTTTATTATTACAAAATGGCTCTACTTTCAATTCAAAATTTAATTTCAATTTCTAAATCAAATTTTTAATTCTATTATTTTTGATTCTAATAAAAAAATTTCATTTATTTTTTTATATGTACTCAAAGACTTAATGTATTTATTTCAAAAAAACCTCGGACGACCCTTTCAACAAAGCAAACTTTCGTAAATAATGAAGGAAGTACTCTATTAAATATAAAGTACTCGCGAAAGTAATATACAAGTTAATTAAACAAGTAATTACGCTTTTTGTACGTGGTATTAAATATTTTCGAGCGATTCGAAGTGATTTTAAAATACAAACGATTTGCTGGATAATAAATAGTGACTGTAGACATTGCGTTCCAAATTACGGAATATATTCATCTTCTCGTAATTTGGGAACTTAATTATCGAAATGTGTATTTCTATTTATAGAAAAAAAACGCGACATACAAAAAGACCCTACCTAGCTAAGAAACAACAGATTAATACCCGCGGAAAACGCCTGGCGTTTTCCACGGTCACTGTACTTGTCATATTCTTAAAAAACTACTATTCAAATGTAATAATAAAAATGACTGTTGCTTGTTCACTCACTACTTGTTGGGGGAAGAAAAACTGCTACAGTCCCCAACCAGCAATAACTGCACCTCGCCTCGGTAAAGCCTCATTGGTTACGATATCGCCACTGCGATGAAATTAATTCTAGAAAGAAAGAATCTATTTAAATGATTTTTGAAATAAAAACAGCAAATAGATGGAAATTTATCATTATAATATAATATAAAAAATCTTGAAAACTACAGAAATATAGAAAACTTTGAAAATAAAATGTTCAATAACAAAGATTAATTGTGAAGTTAGTTTTCTGCTTACAGATAAGAAGATGATAAGTAACACAGTATAATTGAAAAGACAATTGACACTTACGCTCGCGTCTTCCCCTGCTCGAACAATGTATCACCTGACGTTGCGTCTTGATTCCCGAATAGCATCGATAGTATCGATCTCGGCTACCGCTATCTGCTATGTTCTTTCGATCGATGGATATTCTCCCGCGGAATCTGCAACAGAAAGAACAGACATAAAGTCAGAAATAATAGCAAACAATCAGAATGAATAGCAAATAAACAATTCAATTTGAATAGAGAATCAAATTGAATGTGAACCAAAATTAAATAAACTTTATTTCTGTACTACGAAACGAATTTAAATAGGTTCGGTGGTCACGACACGAGAGCAAATTACCGCAAGAATGCAACACGGTTCGAAAATAGATTGATATCAATGAAAATCAAATAAGATTACACTTTACCACCGGAAAGCAGAAATTGTTGCCTTTTTCGAGTGTAATTCTGTAGATTTTAGCTAGAAAATGCGACAAATGTACGCTTGACAATCTTAAACGGCCAGTGGTTCGAACTGCGTGTTTGAAAAGTAGCAACGGTCGTGCTGCGGTGGCGCCACCTAGTGGCACCGCTCGGTAAGCGACGCGCGACGGTAACTGACGGTAACTACCATACAAACATGGCGGGAATTCTTACCCGGCAAAAAGATTTGAAATTGGCCAATTCTAAACACGCATAACATTTGATTCATGATCTCCTAGGATTGAAACTTGGATTTTTGGCATAAGAAAGAGGCCAATTCTAATTTAACAATTTGTGTAATTTTTAATTTAAACTGTCATAAGGGCATATTTTATGATTTCTCTGCGACATATCTGAAATCCCGAGGTGGGAACTAGGAAGTTTTTAGATTTTTGAATTTCAAATTCATACGAACACTGCAGATTTAGTAAACGGTGTGACATTTCCTCTTCGTGTCTACTTTATTTAAATAATAATTAAAAAATACACAAGTTACAGTAACAATTGGTGTTAATTTCGTGATATATCGCACTCGAAATTCGTAGCGGAGCCATGTGCAGACTCCTCGAAAACGAGGATAGAGTGAAACAATTTTAGGAAGAAATAATTTATTATTTAATCTGATTAGTCACGCATTAAAAACGACGAAGGCAAGAAAATGCTGTTTGATTTACACAAATATACAGTGGAGGGTTACTTGACTGATTCGAAGTACGCGGTGCAGTTGCAGTACCTCGCTAATAAGACCGCGTATCATTTTTTCGCGTTGTCTGGAAAACGTGTACTCACTCACTCATTACATGCACACACACACATACACGTATCTAGAGCCATAGTTATCTAATTACGCCGTGTGTTTCTTTCCTTTTTTCTTCCATTTTTCTCAGCAATATTAATCAGAAGCGGTACGTACTAGAGCAGTAAGTACTCCGGTGAGATGCTTAAGAATATTTCAAGACGCAACGAACGTTTCAACACGCCGAAAAAAAAAACAAAGATGTAGAACCGTCGGAATGTACCTTAATATAAGATAATATCCTTTGCAGAGATCACAAATTCTCCGCGGATCCCGTATCGCATGCGCCTAATTCGCGTTTTGAGTTGGACAATTAATAACATAATAAGTTAATTGATCCTCCGAATTTCATCTCTCTTTTTCTCTTTCTCTCTCTCTCTCTCTGTCTCTGCTCTAACTAATTACACCGTAACACGCGTCTGCGTCGTCGTATTGCATTGGAAGTACAGCTCACCGACAGTTCGTTATCAAGGACCTTGACACGAACGCATGCCACTGGCTATAAGTCGGCAGTGGTTTTTTAGAAAATGCTATTTTCGTGGAATAACATTCGCCAAATCCCGTAACGCTGTTTTTTCGTATACCACACCGGGCGGTGGTAAAAAAGAAAAAGAACAAACTTTCGCTCGTTCCTCGGTAATGTACATAATTCTCGCGTCACTCCTGCTTCTTTTTTTTTTACAATTCTCGTCTCGTGTGACTAGAAAAACGTTTTTAATCCTGTTTCTCTCGTGCGACCGTGCCGTTTCCGTTCGCGGACTCGTCCTCCATCTGTCGATTCCTCGCTTGCTGTCGTAACTGGGCTCTCTTCAAACTGGTCATTAGCTGACTGGACTGATACAGCCAACTGGCCTGATAAAACAATATAATTACACACGAGATTGCATTATTTCGTCCGATACGTACAGACGGTTCTTATACATTTTGATGTCCCGAACACACGTTCGACCTTTGCTAATTTTCTTCGTTTTAACTGTGAACGATACACGATTCTTTCTTGCACAGAAATGATTCTGCAAAATTGCATGTTACGTGAGTTCTGAACATCAAAATCCACGAACTAGAATTTGTCAGGAACTATTATCTCCTGCATACTTACGATCATTATCATACAGTTCATCAAAATAGGCACAGAGAACACTACAGATATGAAGAGCCCGTTCGAGTCGAAGTACTGCTGCCTCGAGAACAACCTGTTCAAGTAACATTGTTTTATCGTTGCAACAATTATTACTACACAAACATACTTACATCCAATTCGACGCAGCCATTTCGTTGATACTTTCAGAAAAGTACACTAGAAGTACTGCAACAAAGAAACGTTTACAGTGTTCTGCGTTTGAACGGTACAGCACGGAGTACTTACACAGGGCCAAGAATAGCATGATTTGAAAGTTTGCATGGTTCCGTGTCATCACAGCAGTCATAGTAATAGCAATGTGAAAAGTCAGTAGTAGCGCAAGCCATGGGTCCCTCCATTCGATCTGTAACGGTTCACAGTTCAGTGTGTGCGTGGCTGAATAAAGCTGCCTTATATAATAGTATAAACAGACTAGAAAACTTAGCAACTGGAATGCAAAGGTTTCGTTCAAGGGAAAAACGAAAGTCATTGAATTCCAAGGGGCCGGCGAGACACGTACGCATACATTTCCCTAATAATGATTTATTTTGGTACCGCAGAAATGCGTCATCAATCGAATCGCGACAATTCGGTATGCCAGGCTAAGACAACCGCAAAAACAAAATAAAAATCCGGACGGCAAAAGAATTGGTGTGCCATGTTGCAAGCGTTGTAAATAGATTTCGCGTCAATATATAACCGGGCAGCGTAAACTCGACGACGTGTCTACGGCTGTTGCTGACGAATGACAGAGATATAGCAGCGATAAGGGAACGATCATCATCGAGCGGAGATTGACATGTGCGCTAGTGCCTCCGCATTGACACTATTCCGCCGGCTCTGCGGAAAATGAAAGTGTCGTAAAACCAATGCGTCGCCTTTCTCTCTCTCGCTCTCTAAAATGCATACATACGTATCTCTGTCTACCTGTCCCTGTTTCGATCGTGGTTCGATTTAATTACCACAGACTGGCTATTTAGATAGAATATTACGCAGCGGGGGCGGATTAACAAGCGGAAAAGAGTATAGCAGAAATGACGAGGACTCACGCTCTGCAGGAACGGCAGGATACCGTCGATCGGGGATTTCAGCAGATCCTCCTCTGACATCGTGTCGCTGACGAGACGGCCGGTCTGTTCGTGAAAAAACTGCACATCCGCGAAAAATACTTTTGGGCCGCACAGCGCCCTTGCAGCGGCTTCTTTCAATCCGCTTTGGGCTGCTCGCGAGGAATAACGAACGGACACCGAAGAAACACCGATATGTATTTAAATGGGTCCGTGGCGGCACACGGGAAAAACAAATATCGCAGCGGAGAGCAAGCGATCCTTCTCTATTCACTGTTCGCTCCGTCCTTCTCCGGGCACGCCACTCATACACTCGACGACCATGTAATTACGTGATCCGGGGAGGACACATACATGCACAGCCGATTCGATTCGAGTAAGTTCGAGAGTCGATACAGGGCTCGTGGGGAATTCTTTGCGGTGGTTAGCTGCAGTTAGCTGGTACTCGTGGCTGCTCGTGGCACGCTCTCACAGTGACGTAATTGTTCCGTTTAGGTTAAAATGAAACGATCGGTAAACGTCCATACTTGCATATATAATTCTCGAGAATGTTTCTGCATCTATACATTCAAGTACTTATTCAGTCGAGCTGTTCTGATGCATGTTGCATCCGCAAACAATTGATTCCTGCCGATTTTCCCGTAAAAGTTTCTGTCGTCCCAGCATAGATGTCGCCACTACCGTTTTTCTAAAATGATCTCCTGTCGGTAACGTTCGACTACCAGTTTGAGCGTTTTGCCACTATACGCGGTGGCGCTACTTTCATATTTTCCGGGGCAAATGATTCTTGTTCCTTACGGGAAAATTGACAGGAATCAATTGTTATTATGCCTATAAATCTCCTAATTACTTACAATATGAATAATTAAGAGTCTATTTAGCAAATACATTACACGACTCGACAAAAATACATGCGTACATTTAACGTATTCGTAATTTCCACCGCGGAATGCTATATATTACACGTGTACGTAACAGCACTAGAGCTATTACCATCAATGAAAATATTTTGCATAAAACCAGAGAGGAAATCTCTGATAAAACATAGGCTTGTCGCGACGGTATTTATTTAAATAAATTAAGTCTAGGTTGTATAATGATTATTATGGGGATCAGACAGTCCCAACGATCAGACTGGTAGACATAGTCGACGCGCAGATGCTCGGCTAATTGTGTCTTGGTCAATAGAGAGAGAGCACGATGAGTCGGTTAATGTCGCAGATTTGTTGATCTTCAGGAGTCTGCTGGCAAAGATGCATCGAATGACCCGGCGGGTTAAGTTCAATTAAAATCGCAAATTGCTTCGTACAATAAACCATCGATTTCATTGGTAAATAAAACGCGTTAACGCGGTTGAAACTTGCTTATCGTATTTACGTTTACAAACAAATTGAATGTATATATTTGTACAGAATAGGTCGCACGTTGATGTGGGGACACACGCACACAATTTCACGCTCAGAGAACAGAGAGAAACGCAACGTTTCTTTATACATACTCCCTCTACCGGCGAGCTCTATCTTCGCGCGTAGATTCGCGAAAGAAACGGAAAAAAAGGATTTGCAAAAAATCAGCATACCAAACATTCTTGAGATGTCGGTTGAGAACCGCTGATCACCGTTGATTGGCTGGCGAAGACGTGGCGGTACGTTCGAGCCAGCGGAAGAAGCTAATGAAAATCGAGGATAATTTGCGCCAAAAGATTCGACTGTTTCCGGTCAATCAAACGGAAACAAACGAATCGCGTAACCGAGAATTCTACCGGCTTATTCGCACAACGTGTGTATCCGAACGGTATGGATTATCAGGTGGTGCGGAAACTGATCGTCCTAACAAAAAGTTTCGAGTAACCTGTTGCTCGCTGTTTATCGTCTGGACTTGAAAATTTTTATGATTATAAATGTACAAGTATTCGAATTCAGCCCTCGTGCGCTTCTCGGAAACAACTATAGTAAATCAAATAATTACAGTCAAATAAGTATAGTAAATCAAAAAATTAGATTTTTTCAGAACTTTGTGGAAAGTTTACAACGTTCAGAGATGGAAAATGGTGGAATTTTTACCATGAGTAACGTGTGTGGGTCAAGTAATGGTTTCATTGGATAAACACGACGATGAATTATCGTAATGATATATATGTATTCTATCCATCTTTGTCTAGTGCAAGCGAGAGAATTGTCTGGCAGAGGGCTCGGATCAATGGAAATAAAATATGAATGTTCACTTTTTACTCCAACATGCACGCTTGATGGCATTTCCTACCACCCCTGGTAGAAATAGTTCAGTCGACACGTGGATCCGCGAACAGGGAACGGTGTGCGTATTTAAAAACATAAAAAATCCAAAGAAATAAATATTCTGCTTTGAAGAAGCTCGTGACAAAAATTTCTTATTAAATATTTCAATACGGAAACAGCATCACAGACCGGTACGCCTAAACGATACAATAATTTCGAGTCACATTGTACTCGCATAGGCGTACGTTTAATATTTTACCGCGCACATTTTTCCCCACAATTT
This sequence comes from Lasioglossum zephyrum, assembly GCA_028455615.1. Classification (NCBI taxonomy): domain Eukaryota; kingdom Metazoa; phylum Arthropoda; class Insecta; order Hymenoptera; family Halictidae; genus Lasioglossum; species Lasioglossum zephyrum. The sequence continues at coordinate 10,645,372 of CM052327.1, forward strand.
TTATCCAACTACGCTAATCGATAATCTAGTGTAAACATAGCTCAGTCGGACAGTAAAAACTGCATTGCTGCCGCCTAGATAGATAACACCGATACAGCTGTTCTCAAAATAGTAGAAAAAAAGCTTTCGCGAGCAACTGTAAAAATTCCTCACCGTCGAATTCAAAAAGTTGACTGCTAAACGACCAGTTTCCCCGTTATCTCGGCTAAACAGTGAACTCTTAACGTTTACATTGTCCCGCAACATAGTAAGATTCTACAAAAACTTACATTCCCTCTTCGTTCGACAATCACGTTGGATCTTATAGTTTACAGAAGTTTTCGGTTCGAAATACCGTGTGGAATCTAAAAAAAAAGGTTTGATAGGCCCTCTCTATCACGGGCGAAGAATTTTATAAAAGAGAGGGCCGGTTAAACGGTGCATCGAGCCCATCAATTAGCCGTCCATTCTCCCGCCAAAGGAAAAGGAAAAACACGCGAAGCTCGAACTTATTGGGAGCAAAGCGTATACGCGCGACAAAGGCACACTTGTCGCGTCGTTTCTCGCCGAGGGGGCTGGTGGAGCGACGCCGCTGCGGGGCGCGGGTTCCCGATGATCGTAACGACGTTCCTGACGTAAAACGTTGCGACGCACATGCGCCGATTCGAAAGGGCCAATGGTGAACGAGCAACGCCACGGAGGGGACATCGGGGGGACTCTCGGTGGCCTTGCGCGTTCTCCCGATCCCGTGTAGGCTTTCCGACCGTCCATTTTGCCAGCACGTACGATCCCGGCCAGTCGACGCCGGTGGAGACTGTAATTCCCGTTCGTGACGAGTTCGTATCATCGGGACAGTGGCTGTCTGTCGGCGGCGTTTCTCGGGGGAGCACACTCGTAGATAGCGCGCGTGAGAACCTTCTGCTCGCAGACATCGGCCGGTAGAAGCCGTCGCAAGAGAATCGTTGGTTGCAGGGGCCGCGAAACGCGTCGCGTACCCGGTTCTCGTTTCCCGAGTGTCTCGGTTTTTCTCGCAGGGTAGCATGGCGGAGCTACAGGGAACCCAGGTCAGCCAGGACGCCCTGGCCGTCGCTCAGCTGGAGCTCGGTGGTAATCCAAACGCCCTGGCGTTGAATAGGCCATTCGAACCCGTGGCACATGATCTGGACGCGACCTTCCGCCTTACGCGGTTCGCCGACCTGAAAGGATGAGGGTGTAAGGTCCCTCAGGAGGTTCTCGGGAAACTCCTCGAGGGACTGCAGAATGTCGATGGTAGCGCACAAGATCATGAGCATGCCCACTTCATGCACATGGCCATTCCACGCATCGGTAAGTAAGACGATCCTGGAAACCGCGAGCCACGATTATACCCTCGACCGGCGGACATGTTTGATTTTGCTGCCGCGTCCAATTTCTTTGTTTCTTTCCGCGATTTTCTCAGAATTCTGTTTCTCGCTCTCTATCGCGAACGGCGACATTTCGCGAAACGATTTCTTTGTATCGTTTTCGAAACTTTGGAGACTGAGGGAATTCCGTTTTTTCCGTTCAACATTTTGCGGAAATTTTTGCCGGTTCCCGGTTGGGTTTTATGATTGTGTTTCATGAAATTTATTCAGATTCTTCGCTTCGTTGTTATTTCGATGGTATATTTTCTGAGGGGTGAGACGATTCGGTGGATAAACAGTTTTGTTATTGGCGAAACGCAGGGCGCGAATATTCAGAGAACCGGTCCTGTTGTACTGTCAGCCATATTGTCGCCTCCCGCCCGTTTTCTCCCACGCCACCGGAAACACAAGTGTTCTCAACCTCGAGAGATTATACTGTACAATCAAAATATACGATGACCATTTCTGAAGCCTGTAGTTCGAGCACATTACGTCCAATTTTGTTTGAATATAACATTGTACGGGTTTCTTCGTATTTTGAAACAATGTGAAATCCCAAAAATTCACTTTAAAAAAATTAAATGATATGTTCTTCATCCATGTTACAGAAAATTGTATGTTTCAAATTTAAAAAGAATGTCTTAAAAGACTATAGGCTCCCCTGGGGTTCAGATTTGCAGTTTTACACGTTCCATACATGCATAATTTAGAGTACCATTGAATAAAAGTGGACATTATCTTTGTGTTTCAGGTATTGGTATGGATTCCTCCGTGACTCCACTGAGACACGGCGGGCTCAGTTTGGTTCAGACCACAGACTTTTTCTATCCGTTGGTGGATGATCCATATATCATGGGTAAGATAACAACTTATACCGATTCCCGAATGATAAACTCTAGATGTTGTATTACAGTCTTGGGCTGAAGTGCAGAATTGTCGTAAATGTTTACGAAAATCGTGTGTATATGTATATATACTTTACGATTTTCACAGCATTAAATGGTAGGGGCAATTCCGCACTATCGTCCAGCCCTGGTCTCCGCAAGTAGAGTTCGCGATTCGAATAATATTTGTTTCCTTTGTTAAGGATAAAAATTTGTAATATGGCATCCTGTTTGACCACTGCTATTGGAGTACTTTTCCAGGTAAAATTGCATGCGCTAATGTTATCAGCGATTTGTACGCCATGGGTGTTACGGAGTGTGACAATATGTTAATGTTGCTGGGAGTCAGTACAAAGATGACTGAAAAGGAACGGGACGTTGTTGTTCCATTGATCATGCGAGGGTTTAAAGATTCTGCCTTGGAAGCTGGCACAACAGTGACAGGAGGTCAAACAGTTGTTAATCCTTGGTGTACAATAGGCGGCGTTGCTTCCACTGTCTGCCAACCAAACGAATACATTGTGTACGCATTATAACTATCAATTAAACATATTACATTTTCGCTCTTTGTTTATCACCCGATGATAATCATTTCTCCATTCAAACTTCAGCCCGGACAATGCGGTGGTAGGCGATGTCCTTGTGTTGACAAAGCCTCTCGGTACTCAAGTTGCTGTTAATGCCCATCAATGGCTGGACCAACCGGATCGCTGGAACAGAATCAAACTTGTGGTGAACGAGGATGATGTCAGAAAGGCTTATCAGAGGGCAATGGACAGTATGGCCAGGCTGAATAGAATAGGTATACATACCTGTACATTCCAAAAGAATCACTGAAAACATTGATAATTAATCGTTTCGTTTCTATGAACAGCGGCTAGGCTGATGCACAAGTATAACGCACACGGGGCAACGGACGTCACAGGATTCGGACTCTTGGGACACGCGCAAAATCTGGCTAAACACCAGAAGAACGAAGTCTCCTTTGTTATTCATAATTTACCTGTCATCGCGAAAATGGCAGCGGTAGCGAAAGCCTGCGGTAACATGTTCCAACTATTGCAAGGTCACTCCGCGGAAACTAGCGGCGGATTGCTCATCTGTTTACCTAGAGAGCAGGTGGGTAATGGATCCGCGAATACCTAAACTTTATTTCAAAGGCACTCTGCTCTTAACGGAGTAGGTACTCGAGTACTCAAACATCTCGAGTAAGAAACCTTTAATAATACTTTCGCAAACGATGTGTAGGCTGCAGCGTACTGTAAGGACATCGAAAAGCAAGAAGGATATCAGGCGTGGATTATCGGCATCGTGGAAAAAGGGAACCGCACAGCCAGAATAATTGACAAGCCCCGAGTGATAGAGGTTCCAGCTAAAGAGAAAGACGGCGAGCTCTGGTAAAAGGGTCGACGATCTCTTCGTCCCCCTTCGTCACCGACGTGTATTTAGAGAAATACCACGGTCAAAACGCGCATTTACACACGAGAAACACACACTCCTCACAGATTCAGAGCACTTAAAGTGGTGCACACTATTTTACAAAGTCTCCGCTTTCTCTAGATACAAGGGAAAAAAGTACTGATGACAAAACACACAGAGAAAAACACATTTCGTAGCAGTGTCAATTACATGTTTCGTTCTATGGGTTCAAAGACGTGATATATATATATAAATAATATTAACGACTCTCCTAATTATGCGTTATTTTATCGAAGTTGAATGGGGATACTATTCTCTATCTTTTTTTTATAATATTTGTCAAAAGTTCGAGAAAGCGTTCGTACTAAAAAAAAAGAAATGTTCTTGGTGGTCTTCCGAGGATGAACGATCATCGAGGAACTCGATGTCGGAGAAACAATGGGAGGAAACGTTTCAGAGCTAGGTGTAGTCTTTCTAAGATTAAGGCAAGATACACATAAGTGTAGTAACTAGGCAAAACTTTCCAATTTGCATTTGATCGAGCTGGCGATACACGTTGTGCACTAGCGTCGACGAACAACGGTCGATTTTCAGAGGCCACAAAACGAACGATAGGCAGTTACAGAAGATCTATAAATATATTTTAAAGGTGTACACAGCAGCAAAAGATTTAAGAAAAGCAAAGCTAATCAATGTAAATTATACTCGAGAATCTGTGAATTGAAATCGACAACGTGTTTCAAGATATTCGTTAAACATTACTAATCCCCCACGTAATACCCGGTGACAGGAATTCAACGCCAACGAGGATTCCCATGATTTGTAATACCGAATCGATTGTCGATACAGAACGTGTACAAGATGTCCAAATGAAAGAATAAGGCCTTCTCTAGTTCTCTCGTTACACATGCGCTTTTGAAAATGATTATTAAAAAAAAAAGAAAGATGAATACAAAAACAATGCACAGGCCCTAATGTTGTATTACTTTTTCATATGAATAAAGTGCTACTTTGTCAATAAAAATCGTATTTGGCTTTGTTACAATCTCGATCCTCCAGAGCATGTATGAAAACTCGTTTGCCGCCAATTCGGAAATTACGAAACACTCGTGGCTGTTTGCGTCATGCGTGCGCACGCGGTCTTTACTTCGTAAGGTTGCGCCGCCTCTAGGGACGTTCGAGAGTGATAGAAATCATTTTCTCTCTTGGCTCTCATTGAGTAGAAAACTCATTATAGTTTTCCCGTGAGCTCGCGGTTGGTTGAGTTACGGGACGTTTGGAATAGAGACGCGACGCTACGGGGGGAAAAGGTGTAATTTCAGACGCGTGACACGAACCAGCCAACATGCCAGTGCCAGTGGTGAAAGGACTAGACAAGTCCGTTCATTGGCTGATCCCTTGTCACTCTGTTCGATAACTGGCCGTTCAATCGCGGTTCACAGGTCAACCACTATAGATCGGCAGATATATTTTCCCTCGGTAGGGATAGTTGCCACTGTCGCGTAAACGTTTCGCACCGGTAAAGGAACACCGAGCTCGTGTGTTCCGCTAGTTTTCCTTTTTGTGTGACGATTTTTTTCCCTTGCCGTAAAAAAACGGTTTAATGGTAGCGCTATCCACGTGGTGTTTCAAGGCTGCGGCCTTCAGGGCCGTGATACTGGGCGCCCCAGCGTCCGGTAAGGGCACCATGTCGTCCAGAATTGTTAAACATTTCAAAGTGGCTCATATATCCAGCGGCGACAAGCTGCGACTTCACATGGCCAATGGCACCGGTACGTATAAGAAACCGTTTAATCGTTGACCTAATCGTTGCTCGCATTCCTCCGTACCGTCACTGCTCGAAACGTGGTACAAGACTCATGTTGCATCCTTCGTTGCAACACCTCTGCACGCGGCTATCGAGAACATTTCTTTATTTTTGATCCTCTTCGATTGCGACCGTTCGGAACAACTTTCATTATCGTGCAGCGTTCGATTAAAGTTTACACTTTCTCTTATCGTGCCCGATTAGGTTAACGCTATCTCGTTTTACCAATTTCCCGTTGATACGGAACACGAATTCCGACAATTCCATATTAAATCGCAAGGCGAGGACATCGTTAACTACTCCATTAATCTGCTCGATTGTCCTTTCCCTTTCTATTGTAATAGTTTAGTATACAATGTAACTAAACTGCGGATGATGATTTCATAGTTTTTTTTTTAATGAAAAGTAGCAGGAACAGACGAATTGATACGGGAATCGAGATCTATATCGATCGATTGGGAAGATGCGAACGGATTTCGTTTAATTTATTACAAATTAAAGCTTCCCTTGGATATTCGCGATAGGGAACAGAGTTAAATTGGACACGATTAGATTGCCCCTGCTATGCGTTGTTTTGTGGGATGTCTTTATCAATTTGTTCTATTTACAAACATTCCTCGGATGGACAACGCTTATAGAATGTTGAAAAATTGTACATACTCGAAATTGATCGAGTACTCGAGTATCCGGGGTCTCACTTAATTTACACTCGAATACTCGGTCAATTTAGCTCTCTGTATTCGGCTGCTCGATTTCGATTCCATTCAATTATTATTTCTGTAGAACAAAATCAAGGGCTACCGTATTCATTATTTATCTCGGACTGCATTATCGCCGGCTCCAAAGTCCAGCGTGATGCCTAACGAAGAGGAAATTATTGGACAGCGAGCGTGAATGATAGGACAATATTTTTGTTGACAGAATTGGGCAAGCAGGTGTCGAGTTTCGTAGTGTCCGGCAAATATGTGCCGGACGACGTGATGATCTCGATGATAAACAAGGAAATCGCGGCAGTGGGCGATCAAAACTGGTTGTTGGACGGTGAGTGAGATAGGATAAAATTGTATCGGCAATAGCATGATCGCGATGACCGTGAACAATGGATGACCGCGCGCGCGTGGCCGCAACTAAATTCGAATAAATAGTTGGCATTGGTACAGGATTTCCGAGAACGTTGCAGCAGGCGGAAAAGCTTCAGAAATCCGACCCCGTGAACCTGGTTCTCTATCTGGACGTGCCGGTCTCAGAGATCCTGAAACGCGTGGAGAACAGGTGGGTTCATCTACCCAGCGGCAGAGTCTACAACATCGGATTCAACAGCCCCAAAGTACCGGTAAAGTCGGCAACGAAATTTTCATTCTAATTCAGAAGCATTCCTGGCACACCGCCACGCGATAATATAAGTAATATATTAAGTAATACACGGTCTGTCTCATAATCGACGTCACACGCTTTAAGCCAAAATCACTTTTTTATTAATAAATCGAAAGACTTTGCTTTTCCCGCGAGGCTGGATGGTTCGGTGATATTACGATCACCTGTAATGACATTTTGGAAAATTACAGTTTTTCAGGATTCTTTCGACACTATTTTTGTCATTGCTAAATTCAACATGTATATTTACGTGTGCCATTAATTGCGAAACTGACTGTAAGCATTTCTGTTATACTATTTTGCCAACAGCTATTTACCTTTTTAAGGGCAAGGATGACGTAACCGGAGAGCCCCTGAGCAAAAGGGACGACGACAAAGTGGAGATCGTACAGAGAAGATTAGAGAACTATGCGAGGGAGAACGACCCGGTTCTAACTTTCTACGAAGGTGTTGGGATTTTGAAACGTTTCCGTGGTTGCACTACGGACGAGCTATGGCCGCAAGTCAAGGACACTATCACCAAGTTTTTATCCTAGCTATTAAGTGTTGGCGCGTGTTACTTTGCAAAACAACGAATTAGATGGCTGTACGAATTGTTCACGATCATATGCTTCCAAAGAGATGTACATTCTTAGAGCTGTTACCAAAATTAGAGTTATCCGACTTAGATTAAATCGAACGAGTACTCGAGTATTCGAGCACAAGATGCTCCAGCAAGAATATAGTACTTTACGGTTGCACAAATGTCAGTGACTGTGTGAAAAACGAGAGAAGTTTATAACGTATTTTTCTGCAATTCATTTTGATATATATATATATATTATATGTATTATATATATATATAACACATTATATATAACATACATATTATATATACATATGTATATGTGTATATTATACAACGGTTGCAGTATACTTTGAACATTCGTTATCAGCACACAGTACGAAATGGTCAATAACTTTCACTTGTTTTACGAACATTTTACTCGATACTGGTATCGTAAAATTTTATATTCAGGCGCACATTTCACGATAAGTATTGTCGTATCAGATTCGGTGGCGAAATAAACATGTCTAAATAATAATCTAGAACGTCATCTTGCCAACTGTAAATACGTCGATTTTTACATAGGTTTACCATGAGTTCGATTCGCTATTTTTTTACACGAAATTGTTTGTAAGCGTTGTATAGCGTAATATAAAACGGGGATCAAAAACATGGTGTTAACTCTGTTATCATGGTTGCGGAGAAGTGAGTATTGTTAAATCGAAGCGAAACTTGGCGATGAGACGAATAGGTTGAATTAAACCTAAAAATATTTATTCTTGTAACTCTCTCCAAGTTTATTTTATAACTGTACCGATATAAGAATTTTAACAATTTTTCCTCGGAGCTGTGTACAGACCTATTAACAATATGAGAATAATATACATTTACATATATAATATATATCATGCTCACATTCTTGTTCACTCTTTTTTTTCTGTTTAATTCTCGAAAAAATTAAGTGGTTCCTCGGTTTCGATAACAGTAGCCTTAAATATAGTATGTATCTATTTATATATATATATACGTTATTAATCGCACGTTTCTTTATTTCATAACATAAAACGTTATGTCGAATGCAATGATAAGGCGCGTCGAGGCGCCAGAACTTAGTATAAGTTCCGTATAGTCAGTATGAGTCAGGGGGAGGCAAGTAAGTGATGCGTCATTAAATAAATAAATAACTGAAGATGCTTCGGAATGAGACGAACGAAGAAACAAACGAAAATGAAAAGAAAAGACATCAACGCAACTAAGTCGAGTGTAAACGTTTTTCTCGAAAGTGGGATATGGTCGTGTATCCATCCATCTTGCTAACAGGCGAAGGAATGAAATTATGGTCATGTTTTGCAAGGGGGGGGGGGGGCATACTGTATTGCTGCGTTATAAAATAAGTTATATCAGGAACATTTCCTTAAAGATTTAAGAAATGTTATAAAAATTACTCTTCATAGCAAAATTCGTCAACTTACGATCTACGTAAGTCCGTGCGCGGCCGTCGGAACGCGTCAAATAAATATGTCCTCTCCGAAAACAGATTGATCCTATATATATATATAGTTTAATCATCATTAGCAGCACGCATGAAATCAACGCGTCCAACACAATCGGTGTGGTGGGCGTTCTTCTTTGTTTCATTTTGAGATCAAAAGTAAGAGATAACGTAACGAGAGAAAAGAGTGTTGTGCAACAACGTATAGGACATAAAAGCCGCATTAAATTATGATCACAGAATTACATGTTGACGATGATAACGCTCTTTTTTAATTCTACAACCACCGCGTTCCTTTTTTTTATCGCGAGTGGAAAATATTTGATGTACTTATCCGCACCGTACTATGGTCGCGGTTTAAGATCTAAAGAGCCGCGCGCGGCTCGCTCTTCTTCTTTTCTTTATTATGCTCGCAGCATCAAAAATTCATTTCACAAAAATTAAATTTATTCAACGACTAACCTTTTATGCAAAGCTGCACCTACTGAAGTCATCGATTCGAATCTTTTTCTTCCTTGTACACGAGTGGACGAATGAGAGAGGAGAATCTCAGGATGAATCTTAATGTTATCATCTTTCTCCGCGAGACTATTAAATTGTCTTTAAGTACTTAGCGCTCGAGAGTGCACGCCGACGCGAACATCGTCTCACTGAAGCAGCATGAATTCTTCGCACTCGTCGAGTTCATCGTCGTACGACTCGTTACCTGTGAAAGAGGTACCGGACGGGATGTTCTCGGCGATCTCGATCTTTTGATGGAGACTCCTACCACTTCCTTCGCAGAACAAGAACATCGGGTAGTCGACTTTCTCGTCTTCGGGCACCAGATACTGCAATATAAACGTATACAACGGAAGGCCTCAAATAAAGATATTAATGAACCTGCAGAACAAAGCTATACAGCCTCCGATCTCGCTGACTCTTAGATACGTTAGAAATAACAGCTCGGAAACTAAGCGAGACTACGAGAAACGTAGGCAGCTGTTCTGCAGGATCACCAGAAAAATTGAATCCCGAAACGACGATACATACGGAGGGCGCGACTTCCATAAAACTGGTAAACTGTACTTTAGTGTGAAAATAGAACCCCACGCAACAGCTAGGGTCCATCTTCGAAATTAGCATCTTCCTTGGCGAGGTGCAGTGAAAGCTCGTCAGTGGGAAGTTATCCTTTAATACGTCAACGGTCTCTTGACAATAGTGCGGGTCCAGGTTGATCAATTTGTCCTCCTGGAAGCCGATGAAGTAGAGCGAGTGCCTCGGCCGTCCACCGATCACTCCGATGCAAGTTTCTAATGTGAGTAGATGTGTCAAGCAAGACGCGTAGATAGGATTCAATTTGTCAGCACCGAGTCTTAAAGGTACAAAGAGTATGAGAGATTTCCATTTGTCGTCGGCCGTTCGACATACGCTCTCCACGTCTTCGAGATAAACTGCAAGAAAACGACACGGATCTAAATTAAACGAAACCTCCAGGGCTACAGGATTTCTAGCGGACTCTTCAACGGCAACGACAATTTCAATTGTGAACCAACTTGCTACTTCTCAATTGATGCCGTTACAAACAGACACGATTTTATTATATATAGAGATAGAGATAACTATTTCAGCCGTTCAATTACCTGCGCAGTCTTGAGCAACATAAACAGCCAAATTACTAAATACTGGATGGTGTTCCGCCGCGTGTTCTACTGCCCTGCACAACAGGTGTGCGACAGAGGATGGCCCGTACCAGTCGCCGGCACGTTTTCCCCAGAGCGCGCCCAACGATACAAGCGCGTGTATCGAGAACGGAGATATACGTTCAGGTAGATCTCCGAACGACTTAATGATCAGTCTGTGATGGTACTCGTCCAACTGTTGTTGTTCCGTTTTGATTGGCTGGTCTGGCTGCCATCGCCATTCTACGAAGAACCGTTGACATTCAGTCTTCGTTTCCTCGGCAATATATCAAAAGAATGTTTAAAGAAGAAAAGACGGGTACCTCTTCCAAGAAAATGACAGACCAGCGCCTGTGCCAACATCATCTGGCCGCTACGCAGCATACAGCCCCAGCCACAGTCAGTGGTGAACGTGGATCCATTCAGAATCGGGAATTCTCTTCTGTACGTTAGCCAAAGTCTGGACGCAAAGTCCTTCTTGAATTCCTCTATGCCGTCCTCGAAACTGATAGCGTCTATCGCCAGGGATATCTCGCTTCCAGTGTCCAACGTTTTCTCAGCCTCTGAAGCTTTCTCCAGAAACTCATCGGGTTTCTTACGGTAGATCTTCCCTAAGAGAAATACTGGAGATTCTTTGGAAAAGTTTGGTTTCACCATCTTGATTGTCCAGCCTGAGAAACGGAAGAGGGTATCGGTTAGTTGGAAAGACGGATTTGAAGAAGTAGCTAAGAATAGTTGGAAAGACATATTTATTTTTAAACCAGCAGAGCCGAACAGCTGCTCACCATATTTGACGTTATTCCACATAGATATGAGCTTTGTCTTGACTTTACTGTCGACTTCCGTTGCGACGTTGCAATCATCCATGGATACTCCATTGTTTGTAATATCAAGCTGTATGTTTGGGACACGGTCCGTAGTGATCATTCCAGAAAACAGTCCAACCGTGCTGTTAGCCAAACCACCTGTGAATCAAAATCATGGCTAAAATTAGAACGACAAGTACACAGACAGAATATCGTGTATCCCGAAGGAGAAACTTCAGCTGCTTGTATTACCAAGTTACAGGCGCAATTATCAGCTGTGAATCATCGTGCTCCTCGGCTATAAACGGTAGAGCCAACAAGGTTTCGCAAGCGAAACTGAATTGCTTCTCGAAAACCACAGATTAGCAATTAGAATCTTTCAGGCGGTAACGCTAACAGCTGCAAACGTCCTAATCTCTTTTTCTGACTGGTCGAAGCGCTAATAAAACTGACGTTAACAAGCCTGAAGGAAAAAACTTTTTCTTTCAGTTGAGAATACAAATAAACAGAAATTTCAGTGGCTTATGTCATACTGACTCGAAACGGCGGACACAAGGACGACAGTAAACGAATGATCAAAGGTAAACGTTCGAATTAATATTCTGTGTTGGTGACGTCGGTGAAAGACGGCAATCGTGGTGGGTTCGAAGAGGAAAGAGGGTGGCGAGTTATTCATAAATATGCGTATGCGAAGGGTTGCTCACCTAACCTCTCCCTGGAGGGTTGCACCTGTCCATTCATGCCCAGCAAGTAGATCTTGGAAAGCATTCGCCCCGAGACATCTAACCGATCCGCAGAACGAAGGAGACGAAGCGAAAGAGGAAGTTGTTCGGAGAGGAGCCAATCACATTTTCGCGGCTGGCACGATTTCACACTGACGATGACAGGGATGCTCCGTTCATTGCATCGCGTCGCTCCGACCCTCGACCGCGTTCAGGACGATCGAAAGCACAATTATGCATCGGCTGATGCACTCGCGCAGGGCTCACCGCGGAGACTCTCAACCCGGACTCAGCATTTTCCTTCCCCCGGGGAAAAAAAGAAAGAAAGTGAAATACCAGCTCCGTAAGACACTCGAAATAGACGACAAAACGCGAAGCAACGGGAAAACAGAGGGGAGAAGAAGATGCGTGTTCGTTTCTTCGTTGGACGTGGTTGGACGCGACCAGACTGCTGAAGAAGACCGGGGAACTGGCGAACGTTTCGAAAATAGGATTAAAGAGACAGCGCCGTACGATGCGCTGGGAAAGGGACGCGCGTGTTTACAAAGACGCGTCGCGTGCGAAAACGACTCGCACTGGCGAGTCGCGAGTCCCGCGCCGCCTGGCGGTAAATTCGAACAGCCCCGAAACGATTGTTGCACGCGAACTGCAACACAATCGTACGGATTCCGTTTCCACGGATCTGATTTCGACACCGTTATGATTGCTTATCGCGGCGCACACGCGCTCGACAAACTTTTAATCGCATCGCAAACAAGATTACACCGAGAAAAAAATATATAATCAATGCGATTCGCTTTGTGTGCCGCGTGATTATTCCATTGTTCCACGCCACGCTCTCCTTTGAACGGTGCCCGACACATTTTTTCTTTACCTTTTGTTTGCTTTTACGGTAATCGTGATTGTCTACCTTACTTGTTTCAGAATCGTTGGTAAATGCGATGATTAATTGATGCGTCACGATGAATATTTCTGGAATTACAGCTTGGTGTATAAGCGTTCCGTTAACAGCCGATTATGCGCAAGTCATTTCGAAGGTTTAACGTTTAATGTGATATTGCATGAACTTCAGCTTCGATAATATAGATCGATGTATCGATGTCGTGTAAATTAATGCCCAGAATGACTTATAGCATTTTCCGAATTTAAAAGGATGATTAAAATGTATTGAAGGGATAGCTGTAAACCTTCAATATTTAAGATAAATTTATATAAATGTTCAATGTAGAAATATAAATGATAAAAGAATAGACGGGATATCTTTATCAATTGTATTCGTTATATTTTCAATTAAACGTTTAATTATTTTGTGTTAAACGGACGTGTTATACTTCCGACGATTTTAATCGTGCAGATGAACTCTTTAACAATCCGCATCGAGATCCGTAGAAATAGGATGTACCCGCGTTAATTGAAGTTTATAATATATTTAATCGTCGGTATTATAGCACTAGAAACGGATCTTAAGTACTCCGTAAATTGGACCGCCATTCCGTTAATTAATACCGTCGAGAGGCTAATAAACGGCGCACCGCTTTCACGCGGAATTAAAAATCGCCCGAACTCGATGGAAACTAGATCGGCGCTGTTTCAAACTATTAATTAAACCCCAGAATTTTCGGGACGTTTAAGAAACACAAACTCGTTCGCGGCAGCAAAGAGAACGATATTTTCCAACGCCGAATCGCTCTGAAATAATTACACCCGCGGAACGAACGGTTCAATTTTCAACCACCCTCCGGTTGGAATATTAACACATTTACTTTCGCTGTGAATAAAATTCCAGTGGCGTTATTTCACGGAACAAAATTGTAGTATCGCGTCAAGTGTTGGCTACACCACCGGTTGCATGCTCAAGGGTCAGCCCTTCTGTAGGCAAACCAGTATAAGCTGTAACTCGCGTATTTAATTAAATAGTATTCAAGATCGTTTTCTATACATTTTTATTTCGAAAAATCGCGAAATTGTTCTACACATTAAAAGATTGTAAAATATTGTTAAAGTAATTCTAGCTAATAGAGTCTTGTATACATTGTTGCCTACACAAGGGGCTGCCCGTCAGATATGCAACCAGATGTGTAAACACGGGTAAAGCTTAAACATTCAAGATTTTATTGGATAAATTTTCATTTTAATCACGTAAATTAGTGCAGAAAAATGAAAATGAATATATTCCAGACGATTCTGTGTTTTTAGAATACAAACAATTATTAATGATAATATACTAAAAGTCCCAGCTGTATACACTGTTGCCTACACAAGGGGCTGTCCCTCGGGTACGTAACCAAATTCGTAAACAAGTTTGAAGCTCGAATATTCCCGACCTGGTTGCATAAATATTTCGCTACGATAAATCGAAACGTGGCACGATCCAGAAAACAAATAGCACTCGCAGTGTCCGGTAAACCTTCAGCATGCCAGAAAATTATTAAAGAAAATATACCGGCGGGCTTAGCTGCACGGCTGGTTGCCTGCACAAGGGTTGTCCCGTGTCCGCAGGCAACCAGAACCGCACAGATGATTGCGATGCAGTGGGCATTCAGGATGATTGTGCGGACGGATTTTTATCGGTGGTTATCGAGACGGAGAATTACAGTCGAACACAGTGAAACGGAACGATATCCTGGCCTGCGGCCGGGGATAAGATTAATGGAGAAACAACGGAGCCCGATCGGGGGGGTACATTATCCCCTTTTCGTCGTGGCGCAATAATGCACTTTTATCAGAGGGTGGTGGAGGGTAGGTGGGGTTTGGAGGGGCGGGTAGGGATGAACTGGAAGGTCGATCTGAAAGGGAAAATGGAATGACGGGAGAGAGGAGAGTGGAATGGCTCGCAGGAAGCGACAGAGAGCGAAACGGAGGATGTATGAGTCCCGGTGTGTAATAGAGACGGCGGGCGCGGAGGGACTGTCATGCGCGTCTTGTCGCGGAATAACCAATGAGGTACGCGTATCCCGGCTTACCTCATTGATTACCGGGTTCGCGCTCGTTCTAAATTTCGCATTGTGCCCGTCGTCGTCGTCGTCGTCGTCATCGCGAAATATGAATCGGTCGCGATCCGTCGCGGTGACCAACCGACCATGGCACCCCGTGGAGGAAGATTGATGGAGGGAAATAGAACGCGGCCCCCCGGTCGTCAGGACAATAATCCTCCCGCCCTTGCTCGCTCTGCATTAACAATAGACTCTTGAGGCAGGTGTATTGAAAAGAGCCGGGCGAATATCTCCTGGGGGCAGGGGTGCGTCTCACCGAAAGGTACTTGCATACCGGGTGTCCTCGGAAAACGGGTTCCTCGTTGCCAAGGAGTCCGATGATCCTCCACCGCGACACGTGTCGTCGCTAGGGTATACTGCCCACTTGGCCGACACTGTTTTCATGGGGAACTGCTGTAATGATAACAATCAAGGGCCTTCGATGTAAGTGGTGTCTTGTGGTTGACGAGGGGCGTAAGAGGAATGTGTTTTGTCGGTAAAGATACCGGATACAGGCGTGAGATGTTTTTTTCAGGGTGAGATCGCACTCGAGATTGTTGTCAGTTCGATGAGAATAGACGGCTGCGTTTTTTAAGAAACTTTTCTTTAGTTTGAACATTCTGGTGTATTCCGAAGTGAATACACCTGAATGGGCGTGGCTTCGGAGCTCTCGATTGTGGTCGCAGTTTCAGGATGAACAAGATCGCAGAAGAAGATAAAAGAATCAAATTTGATTAGACCCTGACTAGGCGTGGCTCTCGTGGCTCTCGGCGGAGTTAGAGGAGTGCTCCCAGGGGCAAAAATCGCACTGTACGCTACGGGGAGACTCGTTGAAAAATCTCGGCAATTAAAACGAGAAAAAGGTCTTCGGAGCAAATATCCCTGTTCCTTGTTTACCTTGACCAATTCCTCCAGCGATTCCAAAACGCCCCAGCGACTGGGAAGTTGGGAGCAAACGTTGCACGGGTCTGCGGGCGCTAATAGAAGATCGACGGAGCCGGGAGAGCCTGGAGAGGCGGGCAAAGAGAGAGAGAGAGAGAGAGAGAGAAAGCCGGGGATAATTATTTCTGCAATAAGTAGTATCCACCGTTGTCTCGATGCTGACTGGAAGGGGTTGGATCGCAGGAGGAGGGGGAGGGTGGAGAGATCGGAAATTAGGTCATGCAAGAATATCGACGGACCGACGTAATCACGGTGCACGACTGGGCTAAGGACATCACCGGAGTCACGCTCTTTTTTCCCGGGTAGTCCTCGCGCCCTGGCAAGATCGCCGTCATCTAACCCGGAGGGGTTCTTCGAGTTAATGCTCGGACAATTGACCGAGATACGCTTGAATCGTCTGAGTTAGGCGAGCCGGGAGAGCTCCGGTGTGCTGGACGAATCCTCCGAGGCTTTGAGCGGTTAAATCTTGGCCCGGAGCGTGGACAAGAAAATGGGGGTGAAACCGTTACGAGACTCCAGGGGTGAATATCTGTTCGTGAAACGCTCGGCGAAGCTCATATCTCTGTTCTTCATATAGTATTTACCCTTTGAGTGCTTACTTAAGTATAAACGTGTGCACAGCTGTGATTAATAGCTTCTTAATAGCTCGGGAGAGCATTCTACCGTGAACGCTGACGAATCTAACAATTTTCACGAATTCCACTTTCTCATCTCATCATTTTTATTTCCCACAAAATTCCACAGTCAATCGCAAGCCCTTGTTTCGTTTGACTTATATATATAGAGGATTCCGTATCATGTTACGTTGTATTAGGTTATATAACATTGTACACGAGCGACGAGGGGAGGGTATAAATAATAATAACTAATATAAGACTGTCTAAAGTATAAAATGATCTTCAACACGTTGCTCGTCTCATCTCTTTCTCGAGGGTCGGATTATTCAAATTGAGGGGTTTTAGAAGACAGAGGGTGTATTTTAAAGAAAGTGGGAGAAACAAAGGTTACAGTGTCTGCGTTGCGAGAATTAGAGAATGCCCTATAGCCGATAGTTTTTATACGGAGGATTTGATCCTTGGATTTCGTCCTTGGGGGTTGGAAACTTGAAGAGCACCCTAATGGAAGCGCCGAGGGGGTGCACGACGCAGAACAAACTGCTCCCACGAGTCCCGCAGCTACTGCTTTCTTCCGAAAGTTCTTTCAGAAACTACATAACATGCTTTCTTGCATCCTCTTCCTTCCTCTCTCTCTCTCTCTTTCGCTCCCTCTATGTTCGACCAACCCTCGAAGCCGAAGCGTAGGCGTCGAGCGCGAGCTGGAGCGAGCAGCGCCGTTACACGACTGATAATTCCCATCAGAGAGAGGACTCATTAACGATGCTATACTTCCATGGAGGGGAGCGAAGCGTGCCAATATGCATGGCTCGTGAAACGCGGAAACGCGGCCGGCTTTGCGCGATATTAGCCGGGCGGAATCGATAAATCGACCCTGCTTCAGCCTGCCGAACAACCCGCCGCGAATTAAAACTCTATCTCGATCGTTTTCGGATCGGCCGCCAACTATTCTGCTCGGTTTCGCTTTCGTTACGAACACGGCTGCTCTTCGATCGCTTCTCAGTTTTCCATTTTCACCTTTACCCTCCCGTTCAGCGTCTCGTGCAACCATTGTGGAAACAAGCGATCTTCCAATATATTAATGGATTTCGAATTTCTTGTACTTTCGTCTCCCATTGTACCTCCAGAACATCCTTAATATTTAATTTCTTTATGAGACTTGAACTATCGTCTCGTTCTTATAATTAAAACGATATCAAACACGATATAGCAGTTCTAATAGCGTTCGGACAATATTTTTCCAGAAACAGCAGCACGTGTGCTGCTCCCCACCCCTATTTCACCAAGAAATTTCAGTTCTACGAACAGCTAGGCGTCCGCGTTAAATCGAGAGAAGGATCCGTGCATTTCTCCTTCTCTCTCTCTCTCTCTGTTTCTATTAAATTCGCATTCTCAGGGAAAGCGGGGTTTCGCTTTCCACAAAGTTCGCCAATTTTTCCTCGATCCTATCGGTGGCAGCAGTTTTTCAGCGACGCGGCAGCTGCGCTCGATATTAATCAATCGCCTCCCTCCCCTACCCCTCCGGTTCCGCAGTTTCGCGAGTTTGTTTTAACTTAGCCGTACTTATTCATACACGGCTCTCTCCCTCCTCCTCCTCCTCGCTCGTTTTTCCCCGCGGAAATCCCTGGGCCGCGCGTGCTTTCCGAACGATTTATCTTCCTTCCGAATACTTTGCTCGTTCCGCACGCGAACGGGAATCAAAGAGGGCTCTCCTCTCGAAACGATGAGAATCATCTCCGAGGACGCTGAAAAGAAGTCATCGATTATACTTTGCTTGCAGATTCTATGGTTCTTGAGCGCGAATGGAGCCGTCGAATGAACGTTTAATTAAGTCCTCGTTTGTTTCGGATCGCGGCGAGCATCACGCCGCAGCAGCTTGATAATGAGCCACGGAAGTGATGAACTGTGCAAGATGAAATGAATTTTAGTGCTGTTCAATTTTGTTCGCGAGTGGTTCCCACTGATGGGGAGAAAACAATTTCAACGTGAAATTAATCAATTTGGCAAACGAGTTAATTTATTATTGCAATCGAGTTGCAACCCCTTTTCTCCCCCTTAGGGGCTGAATTTTGAAATATCCTTTCTTATCCCTTGTATAGATCATAAAGGAAACCTCTGTACAAAAATTCAGTTTTCTAGGGCCAAGGGTTTAATGGGTGAGTGAGTCAGGATTTCGTTTTTATATATATAGATTATAAAATAGTACTAATAACTATAAAATAGTTAGTTACCGGCAAATTAGCCAGTGTTCAGTTATAGTCCCTCGGCGATTTAAGTCTCGGCGGTGGAGCGTCTGTTACGCGGAAGTTGGAGGAGACTGAACGAAAGGAGCCCGGTGGAGTTTACCTTGGGAACACCTTGCCGCGAATGAGCGCGCGTGCCGTCGATCATGATTAATTTCGCAAATTAATCGGCCGGCGTCGTCGTCGTCGTCTGCGCCGCGTGTTTGGCCAGCCCGTTAACTTTACCGCTGCTGTAACAATATTACAGACATTGCCAGCGACACGGTCGAGTCACGTGTAACGGCCACCTGTGAATTATGGCACCGTCATAATTCACGGAGCGCGGCGGAACACGTCCGGTGGCTCGATCACGAGCAAACAGACGGATCGATTCGTCGTCTTGGCCTGCTGAGAGCAATTAGCGCTTTTACACGGTCTCTTGCCGGCTCGCTCTCTCTCTCTCTCTTTCTCTTTCGCTTGGTTTCTTCCGAGGAAACGTTCGTCGATTTTGTTTGCGGGAACTCGAGACGCGACGGACCTAGAAACGCGGTCGCCGTTAATGCTTTGCTTTGCAGAGATGTACTCCCGAAGCTGAAAATTCTAGGAAAATTGCACGGCACAGCCTCGACTATCCGAACCTGCCATATTTCATTACTACACCGCGGATCTTTACGTGAAACGAAAACTGTTCGTATCGATTGCATGGAACACAAGTCAAACAAAATAGACATTCTTCTTATAATAATCTCATGTTTGTAATAAATGAATAAAGTCCGCGCAGTCTGTTAGCTTGTTTAATTTTGCAACAGTAACGTTGAGCAGATAGAACTTCTATTGTTTTTCTTTTTTTTTTGGAAGCACCATTACAGTCAAGTAGTTTCTCGATCGTGTAGAAATGAAATTTTGTGGTCGTTCATCGTTTGGAAGATTGCCATCCCTATCGGTCAAGATTCAATGAATATAGTGACCAATATCGAATTGAAATTGTATTAAAAATCGTAAAGTTTTGGACGGAAGGTATTGAGATCTAGATCGAACGGTATTTTTCGGTTTCCGAATTTCGATAGTTGCCAAGCTGGCTGTTGTTCGCGTCACTCGTTCGGGAATTCCCGTCACTCTCTTTCTCCCGGAGGAGAAGAACAGTCCATAAATCTGTCAGACTATCGCTGACCAAGGAGCTAATCCAGATCAAGCGTCGCATTCAAGAGCTATTGACCAAGGAGCTTGAAAGGGTAGCAAACTGCTTGACATTACGGAAGGGTTTCGCTTACACGAACCGCCAAATATTGTAAACGTCTAAAAAAGCATTAGTAAAAGCAGCAGAACCAACAGTTAGAATGTTTCCTCTGATTCCTCGAGTCTCTCGTTTTCGTTTCGCAGAAACGGGGCACGAGGCGACGATTCGCACAAAATTGAAACGATTACCAAAAGATTTTCTGTAAATTAAAGCAAATAACTATTTCAACAATGCGTTGATAACGTCAGCAAGCTATCGAATTAATTTATTGTAGCGGTAGCTAGCTAGTGGATTGAGGATTCACTAGACCGAGGATTCGCTTAACCTATTGATCGCGAGTTATCGACTTCTCGACACGGGCTTGAATTTTCCTGCGAACCTAAATTAATGTATTACAAAGTACAGACCTCTAGCTCTAATTTAAGCACTTGAAAGTGCGGAAATTCTTATGGGAAAGTGTGTTCGAATTTCACCTGAAGGATCCTCCGAAAATCGAGTGAGACGACGGTCGAGTTTCATCGATTCTCCAATGCAACTTCGCGATTCTTTTTTAACTTGTGTGCATATTTGCAACACTGCTTAGTTAGTAACATAGAATCGAATCTGTGCGCCGAAAATATCAATTTATTTATTTAAAATTGTCGATCTAGATAAGAGGAAACAGTTATTGCAATGCAATCCATTGAGCTGGATTCCAAGAGCCTTGAAAATTCTAGCAAACCGTTTGACAGTGCGAAAGGGTTTCGCTGGCAAACCAAATTCGCTACCAAATATTGTAAACGTCTCGGAGAAGCATGAGTAAAAACAACGAATGCAGCAGAGAAGCACAGTAGCATGTTAGCTCTGATACCTCCCGTCTCTCGTTTCTTTTTCGAAGAGTAGGAACACACAGAGAGAAGGTTACTGTCTGCGATTCCTCCCGGCGATTCTCTCGCGTTTGCACGTGCGCGATGACGCGAGAGAGAGAGAGAGAGAGAGAGAGAGAGAGAGAGAGAGAAAGCAAGGTCTCTCTCGGCGGGTCTCACAGGTTGAAACGTGCCCCCCAGGATTTACTCTGTCCAGGATAAACTCCGGCCAAGGAAAATAATATCCTTAAACGCAGTATAGTTTCCGTCATAAAGCGCTGCGACGGCGCGTATTAATTAAAACGAAATCCCCGGGCGGAGCGGTACAGAGCGGAGCAATACGCGGGGATGTCGGCGCCCCTGACTCGACCGGATATCCCGGTCGAGTCGCTTCAATGTCCGTCGGGTGTCTGCATTTAAACGACCCTCTTAAACGCCGGCAAAGATTAGCGAGGCTCTCCGGAGAGCCTGTTGGATATCTCTGGATCCTGCGAATCGATTGCAGTGCAAACGTTTAACCACCGTTTCCGCTCGACAACGGAGAATCCTTGATAGAGAGTATCTTTCACGGGGGTCTGTTGCCAACCTTTTATTCCTAAGACGATGTCAAACTTGCTTGATGGCGGATGCAGTTGCGATCTCGAGCAAATGTTGGCACTTTCAGGAGGAGGATCTGTTAGAACGTTCGAAATAGTCTTCTCGGAGAAGCGGACCCGTGTTCCTTCAAGACGAATGTCTGTGAATTATCACGGGGTGTGCGCGCGAGACAGCACATTTGTATCAGCGGAAGATCACGGAATTGAACGGACATTTGTCGTGGTATACAATAATCGCGGACATACATCAAGAACCAGCAACAAATCACCGTGAACATCCTCCGCGTGGAACCTTCCCAAACCAAAAGAATCCCACGGCGAACAACCACGCTGAACCGAAGAGAAAAAAGCAGCCCAGATGACCCTGACGTTTAGGGTGGTAGAGTCGCGGTGCACATGCACGCCGGAGTGCAGCTATATCTACGGAAGACCTACACCGAGGACGAGGAGGAAGCGGAAGAAGAGGAGGCCGAGGATGAAGCGCGACGTAAGAGGAGGACTAGGAGTATGAGGATGAGAAGGAGGAGGAGGAGGAGGCGGTGGGAGTGGGTTGGTATGAGGTCGGGGGCAGGCGAGGGTGGGCGCGCAAAAGGGGGAAACTGGAGGTGCGGTGAAGGGGGTTATAGCGCGCGCAAGAGTGAAAGAGGAATGCGGGAGCGAGACTGTACAGGAGGGGGTGGGAGGGCAGAGAGAGAGAGGGTGGTTTCGGCCGGCCGGTCAGTCGTGCTGTGGCGGCAACCGCGACGCGTAGTCGGTCCACGTTCCACCGCGATGTTGCCAAACAACCCCCTCGATTCGTCCGAGGCCTCGAGGACCGGTCCGCGAGAGGGATGAGCCGGGAACGAACAACCCCCTCGATCAGGTGGGACCCGGACCAGTACCCTAAACCGCCGTTAGAACAAAGGAGATCGTTGCCTTGATTCAACACACGGTCGACAAGTTCTCGGATCAGCTAGCTCTCGGACCACCTTCCACGCCTAATATCTGGCATAATCCATCCCCCGTTCGAGTCAGTGGGATCGTCCTGATGGACTGGCAACCCGCTACACACGCCTCGGCACCAATTAGTCCTGCCAGCCAACCTCGGCTGACTTAGGGTACGTCCGTTGTGCTCGAGCTCTGTGCGATTGCTTGCGATCCGAGATCCCAGAGAACCCGGGTAGAGATGCGTTCCCATTGTTTCGTCGGGGAAGTGTTTACATTGGCGAGCGCGTCGCTATCCTAGATCAGTGATTTCTTTTTCTTTATAGCGGAATTGTCAACGCGATTTCGGTTTCGGTACGATCGTGTTTGTCACACGGAACTTGGGGGTGGGTTGTTCAGAGAGGTTTCGAAGTAGCTATTTGTTTGTTGTGTTTACGAGGGTGCAGAAATTTCAGCACAACGCTCGTTTGTTTGTTGATGGTGCGAAGGTTAAGGGTTGCTGTTTGCGTATTAATGTCAGGATGAAAGGTATCATTGTTCGCGTTGAGCTTGTAACGGAGTAGATAAAGGGACATTGTCTAGTTGTTACCAGGACCGTTTCCATATTCTATGACCATCTTCAATAAGGTCTTGAATCAATTATGCGAACTGAGAAGATAGCGAAGGAGAAGTAATGCTTAGCGTACACTTTGGCGTACGTTTATACGTTGAAGCTGTTGAAAACTATGATTGTTTATTGTGTTTATAACGATGCAGTCGTTAACAGTACTTCTCATTCGTCCATTAAACGTACCCGGAGGTGCGTTCGTATTGGAGCTGTGTTAGAAACTACGAGAGCGTTGATTAGTGCTGTTCGAAACAATTTTTGTTTATTGTGTTTATCGCAGTTATGATAGTACTTCTCATTTATTTGTTGAAGCCGTGTTGGAACGTGCTCGACGCGCATTTATGTGGAAGTTATAGCAGAAATTCTAATAGCGTCGATAGAAGGTGCTTAAAAATAGTATTTTCTGTTTTGTTTGTAATCGATTCGGTTTGCAGGAAAGCTGAGATTTATTGGGAAATTTCGAACGCGAAAGTAGCGTTCAAGTAGCCACCTAAAGAGCATTTATATTGAAATTATAATTGGAAGTTATAAGTGTGTCGATCAGAAGCGACGACAGTTTTAAAAAGGGATGTTTTTTCTTTAATTTGTTTATAAGACGAGCGATTTTTATTGGAAAATTTCGAACGCGAAAGTAACATTAAAGCGACATCCGCTACGGCAAACTTTAATATTCTAGTTCCGGTTTTGATTAATTAAATTACTCGGACTTTGTGGGAATTTCAGGGCTCGATATTCGACATTCGACGCGTTAATTTCTCTATATCCGTCGATACGAATATCGATTACTAAAACAGCGATGAAAGTTAAGAAAAAGCAACGCTTTGCCTTCGATGATCCTCGATCATCCGGTATAAGCGTTTCCGCTCCAATATACAGGGATCCCATTAAGCTAATATCAATTTATATTTATTTATTGATAAAATCTAGCACGTCACGGTTCCCACGTTTTCCTAATTAACAACACTCACGCTGCCTTAATAAAAAGACTATTAACCTAGTTCTTGTACGAGAAATTAAAGACGAGACACACGCTATTCTCTTATCAATCGTTCATCTTGCAAAGACTTCCATTGTGAAACAATATACTCGCATCGATATTTCATTTTCACCGACACATTGTACGCGTCACGCCTATTAATTTTCAGTATTCCGTTAATTGAAAACGATCCTTTACTTGTATTAGATAGAATTAGATTGCAACACAAGTTCGTTCTGTTCAAAGCACGAGAACGTTCCAATTCCAAGGATTCTAAGGATTCAATTGATCGAATATAATTCTGTACCTCATTCATAAATTAAAAGAGATACCGAATAGTACCGATTCATGTTGCGACCCATCTTTTACCATTGCTTTAGACGCAGATGAATGGATATTGACCCAGATCAATGGCTTCCGATGAGCAGCAACCATTTAACTAGAAAATATCAAATGTATAATTAATTGCAACGATCTTTCGGAATCCTACCATCGAGATCATCGAAATCTCGCGTACAATGTGTCAGTGGAGTATAATTTCCACGCCTCGCTGTTGCAACGCGTTACCTCGATCATAAACGCGCCCTTAGGGGATCTACACAGGGTTCTCGATTTATGGGGAATTCTAGTTTTCGGTCTTCGGAATTCTAGTAGTTCGATCATTTGTGCTTATAATATCATAATTTATAAATTTATAAATGATCGAACCGTGCGCCGATATCACAAAATTTATTATTATTACATTTTCGATCGAGAAGAATTTCAATTGATCTACCGGATCTTTCGTGAGGATTTGGGGACACGTGAGAGGGTCGTCGCGTGTGGTGCCAGATGATCGTTCGATGACGATTGTCCGTCGTTCCCTGTTGGGAGGATCGTTCGACTGACGGTAAGTGAAAGAGGAATGTGTCTCGGGGTTGAAGCGTTTTCTAAGGTCCGTCAAGGACAAGACGTTGGTCGATTTCACAGCTCTGCATGCGGCTGATCCTTGTTGTCGGAACGAGATAACCTTGGCTGATCCGAATCTCTAGGTCAGACACGAACTATCGCGAGGGAATAATTAACAGTGCCTCTTTTGCTATCGCTCTATCTCTCTCTCTCTCTCTTCCCCCTTTTCTCTTCCGAGCTTTCTCTCTAGGAGAGTTTCGAAGTGACTTTATCACGAGAGGGCGTGAGGATCTAACCGTGTGCGTTCGATTGTTCGAGTTTGTTCTGTTGTTCGGGAGAGTTTGTTTGTATCAGGTTGTTGCGCATGCCACGTCTGATTTGCAACGAACAAACGGAACTCTTTGGTAAAAGTTATTCACCGAAGAACGCACCACGTCTTATTTTTTAAATTGTGAATAAATCCGCAGGCATAAATACTATTTCCTCCGAGCTTTAAAAGTAGCTTTAATCATGTACCACGAAAGAGTCATTATAATTTTAATAATTGTGAAATAAAAAATGTGGAATCTGTCATTAAACCGGTGGTGATAGGTTTCAGTGTTAATTTTATCTTTCGCTGAAATTAGTTGCGATTAAAAAACGCCGGGAATTTTTATTTCAAATATAAAATGAAAATCTAGGCTGACAGTGTTCACGGAACGAGTAGCGAAATAAGCAACGATTCTGCATTAAAAATCTCGATCGATCAGAGTTGATCCAGTGGAATCTAAGCCGAAGATAAATCGTCTCGATCCATCATTTAACTCGTTCCGAAAACACAGTCGCGAATGCAGTTCCGCCGTATTTCTCGAAGTAGTCTCTCGCAGTAGAAGAACTCGGCCGAGAGTCAGACGGTCCGTCTCCGGGATAGATCGGGGAGCGCAAGGATCTCCAAGGATTCCTGAGGATTGGCGTCGGTGATTCGGTGGCGGTGGTAAACAAGTCTGTAGCCGGCGGTCTGGGTTATCGATTCGATACGCAGGATATTTGTGGCCGATAGCCGGCCCTGGGCTAATTATTTCACCGACAGAGAGGGAAAGCCAACGGCTTCGATAGCTGCGTGTGTTGGCAGCCGTTTTTCCGCGGCGCGATGAATGAAGTGGTGATCGTTATTTAGGTCAGCCGGCAATTTTCGTACCCGAGGCTTTTAAGCGTCCGTCCTCTAAAGGGTTTTCAGACGCGAGAGAAAGGGTGAAAAGGAGGGAGAGAGAGAGAGAGAGAGAGAGAGAGAGAGAGAGAGAGAGAGAGAGAGAGAGAGAGAGAGAGTGGAGAAAGAAGAAACGGGCGACGATAACCAGTCGCTTAAAAAGCGTCGCTCTCTCCCGATTCTCCTCGCTCTCCCGACATCAGGACTCGAGAGGTCCTTTTCCCAGATAGGTGTAAGCGGTGATTGCCCCTCGACTCGAGACCCAACCGGTCGAAAGTCTTATTCCGAGAGGAATCACGGAAACTTCTTGAGAAACGCCGCGCCGTGGATCGTACCGATCGCTTTTCAGCTTTCTCGGCCGACGCGGCGACGACTGATTGGACAATTTTTTTTCCCTCAGGTTCCCTGGATTTTCGGGAACTAGACGCGGAAAATGCTTTAACTTGTTCGTTACCATTGTCGTGATCCGTCATCTTGTAATTTGCGTATCACTAGGGACTTAATTTTTTTTATTTAGACTTTATGGGACTCCTAACGTCCTAAATTCTGCTAACGTTTTTACTGTTTTAAATCACCACGTAGAGGAGAATCTTTTAACAAAATCTTTGGATAAAACATTCTGTACGAGAGCCTGAAACAGCTCTAGAATCCGATCCATTCCTCTAAACGTCTGTCTAAAAGCGGAAGTAGTTTGAACAGAGGCCACTGTCAGGTCTGTAATAAGCGTGGAATAATTACTAGGCCCGACGCGCTATAACAGAAAACGTTCTCGAGTGTTGTTTGGTTGATTTCCTTCTTTTGTAATTGATTCGAAGGAAACGGGACATGGAGAGAGAGAGAGAGAGAGAGAGTGCACAGGCATTTCAGTTTCACAGTTGAAACCCGAAGATCGTTCCCCCGACGAAAACTCTGTGGAACGCAATTACTATTCGTGCTCTAATTAATTCGGAAGCTCGAAAGTCGGATAACTTTTCGGGACCCTGGCAAGAGAGCGTTCGATGCACTTTGAACGACTGGCTCTCGTTAATTACGCTTTAAGTGAGCCTCCCGTTCGGACCGTATCCACCGATTCTTTTCAACGGGCCACGCCGAGGAAAAAGAAACTGGACCTCCCTTTCACCTGGATACCGTATCCGCATAGGGTGCGCGAAATTTTGTTTCAACCCCCGAGCGATTCCCCACCACTATAAATTCGCGATCGTTAGACTGCGGATCTTTGTGCGTTTACAGCAGAAATCGAGAAGTGAAAAACATAAATAAAAAACTGTAAATACTTTACAAGAACATGCTACAACATTACTTCCGACTCTGAGAAAATCATTTCGCAATATTTCTCAGCTTATAGTAATCACGATCGCGCAATGCTCCGAAAAGATTTTGCTACATTCTTCGTACCCGGCGACCCCGGAACCGGAAGTGGACAGGAGCTCGGCCCGTTTCCTTTCCGCGGAGCTCGATAATCGAAACTCTTCGTGAACTGTTGGTCCGAGGACACGGTGGATGATGGTATCCGCGTGTCCCGTGGTTCTCGTTAACGTTCGTTGATCGATCGGGCTAACGAGCCGCCAGCCGGGGACAATAAGAGGAATCAAAGCCGGAGAAGTGGTCGTCGATGCGCGAAATAATAGCGAAAAAAGAAGCGAGAGAGAGAGAGAGAGAGAGAGAACGTCGTCGACGTCGACGTCGTCGTCGGGAGGGAGGATTCCGTCGACGAGGAACGGCCCGTTGGAAAAGGGAAACAAAAACCGTTCCTGTGACGCACGTCGTGTCCATTGCCACGCTGTGTCGACATTTTATCTACCGGAAAAGCCACTGATAGCCTACAGGATAATATAAAATGGCACAATAGCAGTCGTAAATATTCAGACATGATCCTGAGTCTTCCCTGAAAATACAATAATTTGCTCGATTATCACGATTTTACGAACAAACTTGTACAAGATAGACAACCAAGAGTCTTCCGTGAAAATTGCTTACACGATTATTACATAATTTTATGGACTAGAGTTTTACAATGACGTACAAGATCGACAACCACTGTATGTTAATAAACCTTTAATAAAATAACACGATAAGTTACTTGAGAATGACCAAAAATAATAGAATGAAATATAGGTTAACAAATAATAATCAAAAAATGCCACCTACTTTAACTAGCTTCAACCCAATATGAAAATTTGCTCGCATTCCAGCTGTTTACAAACCTTTGGGGAAAAAATTGTGTGGGCATTATTGTGATTAACAGAAACGAAATGGAAAGTGTCTTCCGGTAATTTTATAACTTTCAATTTTGTAAAAAGCAAGTCGATTTATTGACAATATTTTGTCAATTAACAGAGACAGGAATTTCTGTCTTCAGAGACAGAGTTGCCGATTGCGGGGCAGCGTGGCGAGGTCTGCAAACCAAGAAACGAGCGAAATAAGGGGGTGGTTTCCGGAGGTTGGAAAGTCGTCAGGGAAAATAATCTCGGCGGAGGGGTGTTCGCGGGGATGGTTGGTGGTTAGCGGGCGGATAAGTGTCCGCGGGCGGACTTCGGGAGAGGATATTGATTTGTTTTTGTTGCTCGTGATAGCGGGGAATGTGTGTCAGGTGGCAGACGACGGACGAAATTTCCCCGAGGCTCGGCTCGAGACCCAAAGGGACCAAGCGAGAAAAAGAGAGAAAAACAGAGAGAGAGAGAAACAGAGACAGGCGAGGAGAGAGAGAGATAGGAATAGATATCAGGCGGGGGTTGGTTGCTGGAAAAACAGCAGCCACGGACAATTATTGCGAGACCAGGGGGCTCGAAGACTCGGCCGGATATAATGAGAACGGGGCCAGAGGGTCGGCGCATTCGCACGATGGAGATAGAGTTAACCGGAGGGACGCGGTAGCCTCCTCCTGGCAGCCTTTCGATCTCGATCCGAGTGGATTAACGTCTCGCAGAGAGAGAGAGAGAGAGAGAGAGAGAGGGAAAGAGAGGGAGACTGGTAAATCGGCTTGATCCTTGCCCAACTTACTTGTCCTAGCTTCCTGGGGACGGTTCGGTTTAAAGGACGATTCATTTGCGACCGCTTTGAGGTTGGTTGAAACCGTTGACGGACCGCAGCACCAGTTCCTTAGTGGCGGTGCGGTCGCAGAGATCGGCCATCGGGGACGCCGGTTATTGGCTGATCTTGAACCTTCTTCAACCATCTTCCAGGCTGCACGAATTCGCCAGATATTTGTTTCTGGCTTGTGAGCCAGAGGGTAAATGGTGAAAATTGCAAAGTTAATTAATAGGGGTAGGAGAGTATACCCGGAATTTCGGGTCGGGTATTTCCCCAAGGATCAGGTACCCAAAATCTTCCCACTGAACCTTATTAATTAATCTACAAAGAGATCGGTTTACGCGTTGACTGCCACGAATCGAAATAGATTCGATCTCGAACCTACTGGATCGATTTCGGGGTGGTCGCAGCTACAGACACGTACCTCTTGGCTCGCAGGCTATTTTCAGAGATAACAGCCGGAAAGTCGAAAAATGCCACTAAAATCGGAGGACGGTGAACGGTCTCTGAAAATTGTGTGTTCGAGGATCGTTTAAAAGAGCCGTTGTTTGATCTCGAACCGTCTCTCGCGTCTCTACAGTTTCCTGAAAAACACAGTGCTTCTTGGACGAGGGTAGTTTGTCGAGAAAGAAGGGATATATAGAGAGAGAGAGAAAGAGAGAGAGAGAGAGGGGAGAGAGTGAGTGAGCTGTGAAAAGCTGCGAGGCGAAGGTAAACGATTCGCAAAATTACGTGTTCGAGGACGCTCTCGAGCGTCTCGACGGCGGCGTTTTCGCGTCGGAGAGCGAAAGTCTATTTAAAACATCGGCTCTGGGCTGTCGTTTGTCAAAGCGGAACGGCGCTAAAACCGGTGCTCCAGCGTCGTCTCGGAAGGTTATTTGTGAAAATGAAGAGCTCCTGATCCGCGACGAGAATATTTCGAAGTCGAGTGTTGCTTGAAAAAAGATTCCTCTCTCTTCTCTCTCTCTCTCCCTCACGCTTCCTCTCTCTCTCTCTCTCTCTCTCTCTCATTCTCGACTCGCTTCTTCTCTTTCTAGCTTCTGCTAGACATCACGGGATTGAAATAACCAGGCAGTAGCGAAACGGAATCGCGGGCTATCGATCGGCCAGAGAGGAGAGATTGTAGAATCGCGTTCAGTCGATCGAGAGGTTGACATTGCGCAGCCCGCCCGCTGAGACGCCGCCAATTAGAGCCGTTTTCGCGCTCGTTATTTCCGCTCTCGGACAGTCAACGCTGGCCCTGCTTCTTCCGTTACCTGTTCCGATTCTGCTCTCGGTCATTCTGCCTTCGCCACTCGTGTCTTAAGGAACCGGCACGCGACAGCGAAATC
Organism: Lasioglossum zephyrum; assembly: GCA_028455615.1. Taxonomy (NCBI): domain Eukaryota; kingdom Metazoa; phylum Arthropoda; class Insecta; order Hymenoptera; family Halictidae; genus Lasioglossum; species Lasioglossum zephyrum. The sequence goes on from CM052327.1 coordinate 10,675,815, forward strand.
GCGTCGTCACAGCTTCGGTTAACCTGGAGATTCCGAGATCACGATCTCTGAGAATGGGACTCGGTTCGACTAGAGAGGATCTCTGGGTCCGCCAGGATTGGGTCATCTGAATCGACAGTGAGCAGTGATAAGTAGACAGCGGATCGATATGAAACATCAAAAGTTTCCACCAAATAGACGTTTCTTTTATTTCGTAGCATGTTCGATAGATTAAAGATAACATAACAGTACTTCTTCTAATGTGAATTTACTGTTTGAAATGTCACCTACTCAGTTTTATCGTGAATGCCTAAAATCCGCTGTTCTGTTCCCCTAAGATCATGGGAGATAGGTTAGCGACCGAGTAAAATAGATGACGTTACATTAGTTAGGGATCGAGAAAAGTGGTTTGGTAGAAGAAGAAAAGGAAGAAAAGATTTCTAGGTTTACACAGATTGCGGAGAAGATCGAACGAACCGAGGCTACGGGTCTAGCATAAAGGGAGGATTTTCTAGTTCGGATACCGATAAACGACAGCTACGGTATATATCCGAGTGAGAGGACATTAAGCTAGGAGTAGATCGAGACAAGATCTTGCACAAAAGGGAAGATTTTATTCTGGTTCGTATACCTCGCATGGTACCACCGATAAATAAGCATTGAGAGTCTGAAAGAGAGGATATTAAGGGAACATTAAGTTAGGCTGCGGGGCAAATCGAGCTGGCCTAGCACAGGGAGGAGCCAGGGGATAACGACTTCCCTGAATCCTACATAGAAGATACTAGACATTAGGGCAGTTTGCGGGAAAGACCCTGCTAAATGGTGAATCTATAGTCGTGGCACAAAGAGAGAATTTCGCCCTGGTTCGTTCAAGAAGAGATAAACGACAGTTACAGGCTGGAGAAGAAGATACTAGAAGACATTAGGGCAGTTTGCTGAGGAGACCCAGCTGAATGGGCGAAGCTGTAGTCCTGGCACAAAGGAAGAATTTCATTCTGGTTCTTTGAGCTAGCTATAAACGGTATCCGCGACCCGAAGAACAAGATTACGGAGAACATTAGGCTCGTTTGCCGAGTAGATCGAGCTAACTGGAGAGGCTATACGGTTAGCACAAAAGGAGAATTTTGTCTTAGTTTGTTCAGGAAGCTGTTAATTGCCACAACTCGGAGAATAGGCTACGGATCTTCATGGAAAATAAAAATTGAATGTAATTAAATGCAAATATACTTTGCTTTTCAAAATATTCTTAAAATAGTCTACCAATGTCTCGTGACAAGCGACAGTTGGGATCGGAGAAAGAAGATACCGAAAGACATCAGGTAACTTCGCTAAATCCTCCAGCAAATCCCGAAGCAACTATCACAAATCACTCTGGATCACAAGAAGAGCTTGCTACCCTCTAAACGGCACGCAACAATCACATTAGTGCATCATCGCCACGGATCAACCCTTATCCCCGAATCCACGAGGGTTGGAGGTACCATTAGGGTGATAGGCGACGAACCACGCGAAGGAATACGACCGATTTATATTATCTGCTTAGACGCGAAAACTAGCAAGTTCCAAAGGGGTCTAAAAGATTCCCAGAAATTCTAACAAGGTCCAAAAAGCAGGCCCAAAATGTGAAGATGCTCTCTAAGAAGGGTTGATTGGAATATCAATTTCTCCAGCATATCGAAAAGTGATTTAAATCGGAGGGTAGGTAAGCTCGATGGTTCTGATTGCGATCAGCTGACGCGTGGGTGTATCATCTGGTGTCCCGAGTAGTGAAAGTCGCGCGAGGCGACCCGCTCGGTCGGTGTTCGGCCGCTAAATGAACAACAGCGGCGCCTTCTAGGTGTGCTGGAAGAAACGGGAAGTCGAGTGGAGGGTGGCTTTCGAGTCGAGCTGCCGGGGGTACCAAAGGGTAGCAGAGGGTAGCAGAGGGTAGCAGAGGGGCGGCAGAGGGTAGACTGCTAGGAGGAGGAGCGGGGGCCGAGGCAAGGAACGTGGCATGAATTAGAACTCATTTGGTAAAGTGTTGCGCGTGTAGCGAGTTTTCAAGAGGTCGTCGGGGGTGGTTCCACGGGCGGGGGTGGTCGAGGGGTGCAGGCTAAAAGCGAAATCGAGGGTGGTGAGAGTGAAAGAGACGGGGAGGGAACCGGTGGCGAAGAGAGACGCAGAGAGACGGAGAGACAGAACCAGTGGAGAAGAGAGAAAGACAGCGAACGCTTGGGAAGAGAGAAAGATGCGAACCAGTGATGACATCGCAACTGTGATGTTTTCATTCAGTGAATCTTATCTGTTATTAGTATTATTTCTCTTGAACACTAGATCGGAATTCTACCAGCATGGTTTTTCGATTTTTCCTCTATGCATCGCGCTTCCTTAAAAGTAGGTGTAATCTCGACCAGTAGAAACATTAGAAGAATTTAATAACACTGTTCCATTGTTTCCAACTTATTAAACATATTAAGACGGAGGATAATTTCTGTTTCACTTCAGTTTGTTGTAGAGAGAAAGTCGGAGAAAGATAGGGATAGCGAACTAGTGAAAAATAGAGAAAGAAACAGATAGAGAACGATCGGAATACAGAAAGACAGAGATTGGACTCTTTCGTAGAGGTGGAAGAGAGAAAAAGGTAGACGAGCCTGTAGTCGAGAGAAAAAGGGGTTGGGAAAGCAAGAGGTAGAAAAGAGGGAAATAGGGGAAGGTGCTGGACCGTATCGTGGAAAGTTGAATCCGCTGGCAACTCGAAGGGAGAAGAGGTGAGGCGAGGGAGGACCAGAGAGGGTAGATGTCAGGGAAACGTGGCGAAGAAACAGAGGAACACCACTTTGCCGGTTCTAGGTCCGTTCAAAGAAAGCGGGTCGACTTGTCGAGGTTCTACCACTACCGAGTAAGTAATATCCTTTAATCAACGACCGATAGGAGGAACTCCGGGAAGTTTATGCTTGGGATCGGCTACTACACCCTAACTGTTTTCACCCTGTGTTAAAGATCGCCCTTGAACGGTTCATTGTAGCCACACCACATTCTTAGGGGTAGCAGGCTGCTAACTCTGTAACGCGTGAAAAAAATGTTCATCGTTCGAGGAACGTGGTAATGGAACGTTACAACGTTTGCAAGAAATTGTTAGGCTCCGAGGACTAACTAAAATCCTGGATGGATGGGGTGTTTTTCTTGCCACGGCAAATACACAAGCGTTACATGTCGATTTTGATGAAATATACACGAGAGACGGTTCTCGCGAAAATATTTTGCACGTACCTTTTTTATCGGCAGCCGTCCATGTTGGGAAAGTGCAGAAGTGCAAACACCGCTCGAAGATGGGGGTTGGAACTACACTTCTTTAATATCTTGGCAACCGGGATGCGCTGTAACAAAATTTCTTTTCGAGTTACAAGCACCTTGGCAGAAAATCCGGGGCACAGAAAATATTAAAAGAGAAAACAATTCTTTGGAATTGTTAGCGACTTTTCTTACGAAGCATTTAACCCCTTTACCGAGAGTATCGTTCTCCGAAAAATATATCAGTACAAAAACGCCCGATTCCTTGTATTTTAATGCTGGTCGTGTGCGGTTCCTTGTTAGTAACATTTTTTTTCTCTAAAGCGTTACAAACGATCGTGTCTTCCGCGTCCATTACGAGGGTAGTTTTCGCTCGTTTATAGCCGGGAAGCGTCAGAGAGTTCTTAACGATGACTCGTTAACCTGCTATCGAACACCTGTGTGATACCCATCGAATGACTCGACGCTTCTCGTTCGCGCTTCAAGGGAATCGAGGATTTTCCACCCCCGCGAAACCTCACCCTTTTGAGCGTGCTATACAAACGATTTTCCCACCGATCCATCATTAATATATTCTCCAGGATTTTCCTGGCCTCTTCGCAAACCTTAAACGTTTGCACTCGGTATCCCTCCAATTGCAAAGGGTTGGAAGGTTCGAGGAGAAAAGTGGAACATTGTTGGAAAATTTTGTTCACGAATAAATCCACCAGGAAACAAAGCAATGATAAATTTATCGATTAAACAAAATAACTAGACAGTCGTCTAGAAGTACTGCCTCCTGTGCTAATGCGGCCATGTTAAAATAAACTGCGAATAAATAAATAAAAATGGCTAGGCCAGCTCTGCGCACGGGCTTCCGGAAAATGTCTCGCAAAATCCGGCGGCCCAATTTCGCTGGGGGAAAAAAATGGAGGTTCGGCGAACGTTGACAGCGGGTTTTAAATGCAGGATAAAATCGGCGGAAAGCGGTACATCGCGGTTGAAACAAAGAAATTTATGCGAGTTTATTCTTCGGCGGTGCGCGCGTTCGTGAGTTTTACAAATTCCTCTCGGGGGTGTGGTACAATGGCTGTTTGGATTTCCGCTCGAGATGGATCGGCGATTTCCGGCGGAGGTTTTCCGCTCGTTGCAAAGATGAACGAATGGAATCACTATCGGGTGCAGAGCGAGAGCGCGGGCGAGAAGGATCGCGGCCGAATGAATGCTCGGGGAAATAAAAAGCGATGGCGAGCCACTCGAGCAAGTTAACAGGTGTTCTCCTTGAAGCTCCGAAAGCGGAGCTTCCGAACAAAACCGTTCTCAGCCGGCGTTTTCCTCGCGAAACATTGTTCGAAGTTTTCGCACAGCAGGACCGAGAGACCGGCCGAACCGAAAAACCGACCGAATCGATCAGTTATCGACCTCGCGAACGCTTCCCGACCACCTTTCACCCGAGAAACTTTCGCCGACGGAGAAAATCTCCGTCCGTCTGTTGTCGGATTTATTCGGACTCGCGTTCTCCTGCAGAACGAAATTAAATTAACCCACTTTTCAATGCAACCCGTCGCATTAAAATCTTTCCGTCTCACAAAATTCCGGACAAAATCTAGTAGAGGACATGTTCCCAATTTTCAATTTGGAGAAAAGGAGTTTATTGCCGTGCGATTGTTTTTTTTTTTTGAAATTATAACGAGCTACTGGGCAGTCATATTATTAAAACATGAATAATAAATTTTAAATTTAGACTACTAAATTTCAAAGAAGCTCTACGATTCACTGTTTAAGCAGAACCGTGTATCGCACAATTCTTTGGATCTACGGTTAGAAGTTTCAGCCGATCCGTTGTAGGATCCTTGGCGAACCGCGAGAGTGCGTTTCGCCGTAGTTTAGCATCGCTGAAAAGCACATGATTGCTACAGTAATATCCTCGGATTATCAGAAAGATCGATGTAGCGGTTGATACGGGGCGTGGCCGCGGAATCAAGTGGAATTTCCGAGGAAAGCGACTTCGAAAATCCTTGTCCGACCATTGCCGGCCGTTACTACTTGAAGTAAATATTGACTTTCTCGTTAGTCCTCTGTGTAACCGGATTTCATCGCTCTACGAACATTGTTTCGCGACCAGACTGCGGAAGTTTGCGCAAAATTCACGAGAGCCGGGCACGGTTTCTGTCTTATCGAAAACGACATTTTTTTTGTCAGTATCATCAATCTTCCGAAAAATAACAGAAGTGAAATACATATGCATTTTCTTTTTCAATAATTTCAGCAAGTCGGCAGTAATAAACCATTCAATTCTTCGTAGTTTTATAAAGTCTGACTAATCCACTTGTGTTATAAATATTCGATTTATCTACCTGATTTGTACGCTGAATAAAAATTATCTAAAATTCTAAGGTGTACGAGCTAAATATATATTTAATTCCTTCCATTCTTTAAGCGAGTTACAATTGCATCCTGCAATTCTTTGAACATTTTAGCGCATGATCATTTTTGCCATAAACAAATCAAATCTGCAGTGTATATGTCGATATCGAAGCTGTCGTTTTTTTCCACCAGGAAATTTTTATTGCGCGTCGTTGTTCTCCAGCAATCGAGCGAATTCACTTCCTCCGGTATCGATCATTGATAAAAGCCGACGATTCTACGTGAAAAAAATATTAAAACAGGACAGTGGAAACAAATTTGATTTGTCCTACGTCTGTTGTTTGTCGAGTGCACGCGCACTCATCTTAGTACTGGTGTGTGGCGCAATCGACGAGGGGTTGGTTTCCATTCAAAAGTAAAAAAAAAACATTTTTTCTCTGACGCGGGTCTCTTTCTCGGAAAAAAAATCGAGTTTGGAACTAACCCATTTTCAAAACCGGATTTACCGGGAAACGAGGATGCAAATAAATTTCTTTCTACATTTTCCACTTGCTTCCGTATGTAGATTAACCTTTTGACGATTACAGTACTCGTTGTTACTTGAAAATGTGTAGGTGTACTCGAGAAATATTCAAATTGCTTCGCGCGGACAAGAAAATCTGTGAGATCGCGCTCTCTGAAATTGTAACACTCATTTTTGTATCTTATGTGTAAGTTTTACAATTTTACAAAAATTTTTGATCCAAAAAATTGTTTATATTCTAGGTTTTTTACGGTCTTTAAATTAACGAAGATTCACCGTTGAATCGTTGAAATTCGAAACAATTGATAAACGTCGAAACAGTCTTTCCGAGTTTAAAATTGCTGTGAAAATCCAAGATGGCCACCAGCTCTGAGGGGAAATTACCATATGAAAATACGAATTTCCATGGAGATACCCAGACTATTTATTACGGGATCGATACCAATGTCGTTAATTATTCGCGAAGCTCTCCGAACATTGGTATCAACTAATATCAGACATACAATTGGCCGCACCAGTGAAATTCTTGGCCGATGAAAAATGAAAATTAAACCGACAGACCGTTTTAACCGTTCGCCTCTTTCACGTTTATACAACGTTCCGCGAACTTCCCCCTTATTCCGATGAAATTGTTAACAGAGCAAACTAATTTCAACTCGCATATCCGTGTTCCGTAAGTTTGCGAATAAAAATTCGCGTTTGCACAAAGGCGTTCGTGCTATAATCACTTCGAAGGAGCCGCGGTACTATTGTATTTCTGATATCAATGGTTGGTCGCTTCGAGGTTGGTCTTACCGGTACAATTTGATCGATGTAACGACGCCTTTTACAATTAACTGTGTGTACGTTTCCGTGTATTTTTTGTTAAAAAATTTTCAAATATCTTGCGAATTATAGAAGCTACAGGACTAACAAAGAAGATGTTTCATATAATTTTTGGTAAATTACATAAAGCACAATGTAAGTCCTTTTACTTTGGCTATCCTAACAAAATTTTTGTTTAAATTTTCACGAAGAACGGGGCTTTCAACTCCGGTAATAAAAAAAGATCGATTTAGGGAAGCTTCAATAGCGCGGCACGCTTTGAAAACGAAACGCATCGAGCAGTGAAAGGCTTCGGGAAAATTCCGAAACTAAAGTAACTTAGAAATTCCGATATTTCGATAACACGATGCATGCTCGAACCGAAAATTTGATTGCGCAATATCTAGTGTCACAAGAAAAATGTGGAATCGGTTAAGTGATCTGCAATGGTTTATTAACCATTATTATCCATACGATTCTTATCATAATTTTTCGCAAAGGAGGAAAATTGCATGGAGTTTTCCGTCTTGGAGACAGCGGGAAGTTGTCGATGGCGTCTGAGGCCGTTCGAGAGAGACTGTGCTCTGTGTATCCGGTTTTCGGACTGATAATTTTGCGGGCAACTTCCGGCCCGTGATTGCCTAGGAAACTGCTAATGTGCGCACGTCCTACATACGCGATGGAGGATCGAACGTTTCCGAAGGCGCACGAGGTCCTGGGGATTGCTTTTCGCAGAGGTTTCCTTTCCCGTGGAAAAGAACAGCTGGCTGGCACGCAGGCCGGCTGGAAAATCGCCGCGAAATTCGCTCGGGGAAAATAAACGGACGAGCCGACCGACGGGTCGACGTCTCCGGCCGATATCTCTGCTAAATTGGCAATTTCTCCCCGGTGGAGGGCCCCATCACAAATCAAACAAGCCTCATCCGATTTCTCGCGCGAAAACACCTAGAGAACATCCAACAAGATTTTCTCCTGCGACGCTTCCCTCTACGAAAACATCGAGTTAACACGCAACGACCACGCGTAGGTTGAATGCAATCTATTTGGAAGCCGAGGGTTTCGCAAAACGTGCAACACCATTCCGACGCGTTTTTAAGAACGGAATCTGCTAGGAAATTTAGACAAATTAAATAATATCTCGTACAATAATTATTCACTGGTGCAGTTACCCTATTTAATGGTGTTCGTAGAACGTGTACGATTGTTTTTCAAGTAAAAATAAAGAAAATTAGACGAGTCCGTGAGCGGGTCCGAGGAGCAAATGACGAACGACGATTTCTCCGGTTGCATCGCGCGGAACAGGAGAATCGGTGGTGCATAAAAATCGATGCATCGACGTTCGAGTGTCGGAGGGAGAGGTGCGAACCATCTCGTCGTTGGATCCCGGTGGAAAAACGGCTCCCGGTAAATATCCCGAGTGCTCTGCTCGGGCTGCGAGGCTTGTCCAACGCTCGGTCGATACTCTAAACGGGAAAACAGGAAGATAGCCGCTTTTTATTTCGCGGCGGAGAGACACAGGCCCGGAAGTTCCGGCCGAGGAGGAAGCACATCGAGCGTATCGGCGACGAGGGAACTGAACGCGTGAATATTCAGCCCCCGGAATAAGCGCTGTACCTCTGCCGGCCTCGAAAGCCATTTTCGATCGAGATATACGTACACGCCGCCGAAAATTCACCCTCGACTACAAAGATTGATCGGCTGACTCTCTCTCTCTCTCTCGCTCAACTTCGGCTGCATGTTTCATGCGAACTCGCCGAAACGGAGAAACGGTTTTTCCTCGCGTGTTTCTCAGATAATCGAGTTTCGAAACGGGTGACGAGATGACAGCCAGCCTCGAACAGGTTACACGCTGGGAAACTCGACATGGATCCGGCGAGACAAATTTCGTTCCGCGTTTTCGACCCGATTTTTTTGACATTTTCAGCTTTTCAACTCTTTTTTTTTCTTCTTTGATTCCAAAACGGTGGGCAGCGGCAGAGAGGGTTGGGAGAGAGCTGGCGTTCGATTCTCTGAACAAAACTCGTTCCAAATGTAGCGCATGGTTTTATTGACCGAGGTATGGTTTCGGAGATGATTTAGATTGAAGGGTCGAGGTGAGCTGACATGGTAAACTGTTAATTGCGACCTTCGCTCAGTTTTCGATTGATTCCCACGTATCGATTATCGCGTACTATTTAATTCAGATTTTCACGTAGAATCATTTGGCGCGTTTATCGTTTCTCCCGTGACATCGACAGGACCGGTTAGGTAAAAAAATTTTGGACAAATTGTTCCGACTGTCGCGCGACACGTTGGACACGCGCGACAGAAATGGGCCGAGGGTTGAACGGCAGCGACCAGCTAACAAAGAGCGCGCTGCTCGAAGGAGCTGGGCGAGGGGTGACGGTCGCTGGAGACTGAAAGCGCGTTTTGCATAAAACCTCCATTTACTTTGTGGGATTTCGTAACGCGGCCCTCTCGCGACGTGACAAATTTTCGATATGCACGTTCCATTTGAACGTCTATCTCGCGGGGCTAAGGGGATCGCAAGCGCGCGCGGCCGCCCGCTTCTCTTCCTTTTTTCTCCAACAGCGAAAGAGACCGGCTTTTCGGGAAATAATGGCCTGACAAGAACCCGCTAAAAAATGGCCCCGCGATTTCTGCACGGAGGCCCGTTGTTATCAATCAGTCACTTCTCCTCCCCGCCCCTCGAGATGCCGAGTGTACCTTTATTCGCTCGCAACAAACCTCCTTTCCCACCAGTGCGACACGAAACAGGATAAAACGAATGTGTTCCGTAAGTGGTCCCTTCGAGTTTCATTAGCGCAGGACAAATAATAATAATATTTTTTTGTTTCTGATCACACGAGTCCGAACACGGGGCAATTTCCAATTAATTTTTAATTAAATTATTTTAATCGGAAACTCGTTAATACATCGAGGTTCCATTAAATAGAAAAAATAATATATACACAATGCAAAAGTCCAGATATATTCGCAGCACCGCATAGAGTTCGTGTATAGTACCGACAAAATCCATGAACCGCGGAGTTTCCCCAAGTGACCCAACAGAACGGGACGTTGAAGAGGGTTTGGTGATGGTCCATCCTGCTCCATAAATTCGCGAGAGGTTCTGTTCGCGGGATAATTCGCGAGAGAGCGAGACAATGGGGGTGAAAGGGGGTTCGTTGGCTGGTGATCTTAGCGAAAGAGAGAGAGAGAGAGAGAGAGAGAAAGAGAGGGAGGGGGGAAAAAGTCGGAGAGTCCTCGAATTTAAAGCCGGCTGCCGGAGCCACGGTTGTTAGAGTTCCGTGAAATTAAGTCCGCTTAACGAGTACGAGTCGGGAAATTTAACGAGCCCGCGAAGGAGAGCATAGAATTTCGCAGCCGTTTTGACGGTGACGACGCGCGCGTGTGCTTTCTCTCCCCTCGCCACCGCCCCTCCTATTTTTTCCTCTTCTTTCTCTCCCTACTTCGTCGGTCGTCTTCGTTTCGTCCCCTCTGTACGTTCGCGGCTTTTTTCAGAAAGGAGTAAGAGTGAAAATCGTCCTAAATAGCGGCCGAGTCGGTCACGTCAAATTAAATCGAATGAAACCGTGGCTCGACGGGCAAAAACATATCTGGCTGCTCGACGGCGAAGATAAAGAGAGGGAACTCGACTTCTCCAGACCTCTTTTCGTCGTTCTACCCGTTTCCCGCGGGTTTACGCCTACTTTACCACCCTTACGCACGCGGTTTGTTAGCACCGATATGCATTCGAAACCGCCAGAACGGAAACGACACGGCGGCCATTTTGGAGCACCGGATCTCCTGGAATTTCGATGTCTATCGGTCGTGCTAATTAGTGGACCCCACGCCTTTTCGAAATATTGTTTGTTCAGAGATGTTTTTTTTAATGTTCATTCGCAGGTTTTACTCGAACTACACGCCGTTGTTGAAACGAATCGGTTTGATCAGATGTTTTTACAAACATCATCCTTTAATTTCTCCAATCATTTGTTATCTCGCTGTTTACAATAAATACGCCGTCCAAACGAATCGAAATATTGGCGATTCCACTGAAACGATTTAAATGCATCTCGAGGACCATGCAATTCCAGCGAAATTCTGCAGCTACAGTTCTCGAATGTATAATTTACTTTTAGCCGATTGAGTACTTTAGCCGGAACGTGTCCAATCGAAGAAATTAATCGACCGTGATCGGAAGCGTGCGACGATGCACGGAAAAATGTTTCGTTTAACGGAGAAAGGGCCGGGAATCGTTGTCGGCATCAGCGAAAGAATAAATATCATTATTCATCGATGAGAACGTCGAGAAAGTCAATCGTGCAGCGAGGATCGACGGGCGTTGCACAGTAATTTCCTGTGCACGGCTCGTAAGCGTTTCGACAGTTTATCAAGACGCGTTATTCTGGCTCGGTATTTCAAATAATTGGAAAAACAACATCTCGAAATACTATCTCGAAAACTTCTACGAGAAGCATTTTGCAGCCAGGGCTGTCTATAATAAATAATAATAATAAAACAAACCGTGCTCACCCTGTAGCTATCCCTGTGATAGGCGTACCAACTTGAAACTTACCAGACAGGATTTTCTTCGGGGGTCCTATCGAATGGTATGATGGAAGAGCAGTTCGGTGTTTCAGGGCACATTTGAACAGCTCATCCGGCTGCACCCTTTTCATTCGAGAGCCAAGATCCGTCGGTAGCAGGATCGAAAGATCGGGAAAAAGCAGGTTCCCTTCCTTTCGGGCGATTTACACCTGGCAGCGACGAGGTAGTCCATGGGTCGGAAGTTATCGCGTCGTAAGACTCGGAAAATACCGTTCAGGAGTCCGTCGGAGGTCTTGCGCTCGCCGGAAACGCCAGCGGCGCCGGAAATCGTTGGGATCGCGACGGTGCGTTCCGCGGAATCGACGGAGGAGCGTTTTTCCGGGTCGCCCGGCCGGGAAATAGCATGCTTCCGGTGGTCGTGACGGCTCCGAGCCTTCTCCCTCGATCGATAAAATGCTCCAGTAATCTTGCCCCGGCATCCTCCGCGTCCCGACGCATTAATACCGCGATTGCTTACGCCGGACCCGCAGGTGGAGATCGAGAGGGATCGACCGGGAGAGCCGAGGATCAACGGAGCACACCGGCTGGGAAACTGCCCTGAGACGTCTGCCAGCTTGGGGATCTTCGGATGCTGGCTGCTGCGAAACTGTGACAGCGAATTAACAGGACGGACTGATCCTCGAGGAAGACGGTGGGCTTCGTAGACTCTTTAACGTGATCTCACGGAAATCGATTAAAATAAATCTGAGGAGAGGATGTGCGAAACTAGATAGGTGTACCAAAGCATAGAAGAGTCTCGAAACAGCCTAATCACGGCCTGTGCGAAGTTTTTATAGGTATACCGAAGCCTGGAACAGCCTCGGAGAGCCCTGATACTGGCCTTTGCGAAGTTCTATGCGATAGGGCTGTCTGGGAGGGCTCGTTGTATAGCTAGATAGGTGTACGAAAGTATAGAAGAAGCCTAGGACTGCGTCAGAGGGCCATTGCGAAGCCAGACATGTATACCAAAGCCTAGAACAGTCCCAGAGGGCCTAATACTAGTCTACGCGAAGCTAGCTACTACCAAAGCCTAAAGGAATCCCGAAAGGGCACGCTCCTGGCCTTTCTGGAGATAGCTAGGTGTACTCGAAAAAGAGTCGCAAAGAAGTCTAAAAGCAAAGTTTCAAATGGGCCTAATCATCCACTAGCCAACGGACGAGACATTTTTTCTACACCGACGAATCCTATGACCCTTTCTAGTAAGCCTCCCGTAGCAGATAGGCCCGGCGCAGACGTCGTGTTCCACAGTCGACCGATCGACTTTAAAAGAGACTCGATTTTACCAAGAGAAGTGTTCTACCATGGATGAAGAAGCGTCACTGCTGCCAACAGTCGACTGATCGACTTTAAAGAAAGATCTCTCTGTGAAAACTTGAGGAACTGCCTGGAAACTGGGAAAGTAATACGGGGGCGAGACATCTCCGCGAAGTCGAGGGACTTCGGAGAAACCTAATTTCGAGGGTGAAGAAAAATCCGTGAAGGAACTCTGTAACTTGGTTCGAAGTAGCTATTAAACTTCGATACCAGTCGAACGATCGATTTTAAAGAAAGATACAAGTTCCGGGGAACACAGGGAGACGAAGGAATTATTGAATTCGCTTTGGGAGACTCGATCTGGCGAAGACAGTGTGCGTGGGGAAGTCTTGCAGCTGGGTGCACGATAATTCTGACCTGGTTCGAGTTGGTGGAACAGTGGAAGACCTGGTAGAGCTTGGAGACCTAGTTGAAGACCTGGTTTAGGTCGGAAACCTAGTTGGAAGTATAGTCGAAGACCGGAACTGATTGTCAAGCTAGTTGAAGACCTGCTGTCGAAGTCCCAGAGCCTCCTGAACCCCAAAGTCAGCCTCCCAGATCGCAAGAAGGGAGGCTCCGGGTCCAAATAAAATGCATGAAGCCTGGTGAGTCGAGAAACTCCATCGATTAAAATGAGCCACCCTCTCAGTCGGCTGCTGGTCCTGCTGTTGTCGCTCCAGCAGCTTCCTCTGGTCACGCAGTCGAAGAATCACAGTGAACGCGAGGCTGTGCTGATGCCCGGGGACATCGTGCTAGGTGGTCTATTCCCGGTGCACGAGAAGGGCAGCTCCTCTTGCGGGCGCAATGTCTATAACCGTGGCGTGCAGCGTCTCGAGGCGATGCTCTTCGCCATCGATCAGATCAACAGGGACGACAGGATCCTACCGGACATTACCCTCGGCGTTCACATACTGGACACCTGCGGCAGAGACACCTACGCTCTAAATCAGAGTCTGCATTTTGTTAGAGCGTCACTGTCCAACGTGGATGTCAGCGTCCTCGAGTGTGCTGATCGATCGATACCCAAGATCACCAAAACGGCTTCGGCTGGCCCTATCTTCGGGGTGATCGGAGGGTCTTACAGCTCGGTATCCCTGCAGGTCGCCAATCTGCTCAGGCTCTTCCATATTCCGCAGATCTCACCTGCTTCCACTGCTGAAGCACTCAGCGACAAGACCAGGTAACTGTTTGTTAAAACATCATCTACCCGCGATCACATCCTAATGTTTGAAAGCCTATTTGATCCTTCAACAGCAATAGCAATTTTAATTACGAACCTACAACTCGTTAACAAATCCTCTCCGTCGTTGTCCCCAGATTCGACTACTTCGCCAGAACGGTTCCCCCGGACACGTTCCAGTCAATCGCCCTGGTGGACGTGGTGAAGAGCGCAAACTGGTCCTACGTGTCCACAGTCCATTCCGAAGGTAGCTACGGGGAGTACGGCATAGAGGTGTTCACCCGCGAGGCAAAGGAGCGGAACGTTTGCATAGCAGAATCCCTGAAGGTTCCTGGAGCAGCTGACGATCTCGCGTTCGACGACATTATTCAGCGTCTGAGCAAGAAATCGAATGCCAGAGCAGTGGTGTTGTTTACCAGAGCGGAGGACGCTCGAGGGATTCTGGAGGCAGTCCGACGAGCGAATCTGAGCCAGCCTTTCCAATGGCTGGCCAGCGACGGTTGGGGTCGTCAGGGTAAACTGGTAGAGGGCCTAGAAGACGAGGCTGAAGGAGCCATCACCGTCGAGCTACAGTCGAAGAACATACCAGGCTTCGACGAGTACATGGCCACGTTGACGCCAGAGACCAACAGAAGGAACCCATGGTTCAGCGAATACTGGGAGGAAGTCTTTGGCTGCGTGATAAAGAAACCTTGGAAGGCTGTTCAAAATGGCACCGTGTGTTCCCTTCAAGAACGACTGAACGCCGCCTCAGGCTACGAACAAGAGTCCAAGGTTCAGTTCGTCGTCGACGCTGTCTACGCGTTCGCACACGCGTTGGACAACCTGCAAAAGGACCTCTGCACCAAGAGCAGGGGTCTGTGCCCCAACATGGCTGCCTACGACCGTGGAGCCTTCTACAGGAACTATCTCCTCAACGTGTCCTTCACCGGTGAGTTGACTATTCTTTATCTGCCGGTTCTGATCTTATTCGTTGCTGTTGTCGTCGAATAGGCAAAAGTTAGCCCAAGAAGATTACAGTCATTCGTTATTAAAGTCAGCACAAGCCTCGACACGTTCAGCATCCTTAAAAATTCGAAAAACCCAGAATTCTCTATCGTTCCCATCAAAATTCTAGCCACCCTTGAGCTACCTGGCGTCGTTCACAGGTGAGCCATTAAAAGAGAGAAGCGGTTACGGTAGAGGAGACTGTGAAAGGAGCGGAGGATTCAATATTTCGCGGATGAATAGGGTGGTTTAGTGGACGTATTCCCGGGGCGTCTACGGTGTACTTTTCTCTTTCGGTGGCGCAATAAACGGGCGCGACCCGTTATCGCGCGCGGCCGATAATACCGCGTAGCCGAGGGTTGCCGGGTGGGGTGGTAAACGCCGATGGCACGGAGACGTTCACACAGAGAGAATCGACGAACCGCGGCCGATATGAAATTTTACACGCACCTGGGATGCCTTCGGGGCTGCGCTTTGATCGCACGGGTAATTCGCGGGTAACCGGGTTTCGGGTGCCGTTTCAGATATCCTCCCTTCATCTCTCCCAATCCCCCTCTACCACATTCTGTCTCCCTCCACAGCTCTCTATCCCACCTCTCGTCTAGCTATTCAACCTCTCGTCGCAGTTTACCGTCGAGATGAATTTCTGACGAGATAGAGAGCGGCTGCTTGAGTTTTCAGGCTCGACCGATGCGATGCAGATTTTTGCGAATAATAAACAGCACGGTAATGGCGCCGTGTAAGGGCGAGAGACATAGAGGAGACTCCAGCAGCGTGCTCTCTGACGAAGAAGTTATTCGAACCCGTGCGTTTGAAGCTCCGACTGTACGAGAGCCGTCTTCTTTTCAGTTTGCACGGGGGATCAAAAGCATTCCCGAACGCGGGGGTTGAGGGCATACTACGCGATCTCTTTCGGAGTTTGACGATTCAGTAGACGCTTGGCTGTGTTGGTCGGGCGCGCATGCTCGAGATTTCCGCGATTGAAGCTTTTCGGCCGATGGGCTCTCGCAGATCATCTTCCGGCAAAGAATGTGGGAGTGGACCAGTTGTTTTGACAGAGTCGCTTTATGAAATCTACTCCCTCGATGGAAATAACGATTTGTTCTTCCTGGCCCGCTCTGTTGTTTCAGCTATAAAACGTCGGACAAAAAATTTTGGCCATTGAACGTGATAGGGGTTTGCAGAATGCGTTGATTGTATCGTGATGCTTGGAGAATCTACCCCTTCGAAATGTCAAAAGATTTCGAGGATACCTTTAGAAATTAAATTAGGGGAAGACACTTTGGATAAGAAATGATACGCTTCTGCGGTCTCTACCCCTAAACGTGAAGGCGATTCGTTCTCGTAGAACTTATCACCGTAAACCTGAAGATAGTACGTGGTTCTCGTAGCACCGTATCCTTCAGCCAGATAAAGATACGTTCTTGTGGAGCATATCTCCTAAATCAAAAGATGATAAGCTTTTATGAGGCACAACCACCTACGCCAGAAAATGATACGTTCTCCCGTAACCCTCCCTAAAACAGAAAATAATACGTTCTTGTAGAACTGCTCCTCTAAATCAGAAAATGATACGTTCTCGTAGAGGATATCTCCCGAATCAAAATATGATACTCTTCGGCGAGACTGCCCCCCGCCTAACACAGACGATAATACGTTTCTCCCGAGCCATCCCCTTGAATTAGAAAATATGTGTTTTTTAGAACCCATCTCTTACGTACGATAATACGTTTCTCTGAAACCTACTATTTATACTCAAACATTCTGAAAGTGAAATCTACTCCTGAACTAAAAAGAATGTTTCTACGACTTCTTCCGTCGTTTAAAAATTATACTATTGATATTAAAATTATTACTATTATAGTATTTTTTAAACATTAACATTAATAGACAAATACATTTTAATAGAACCATCCCCTAAACGGAACAACTGAAGAGTTATCCGCAAAATCGCGGAAACGAAATTTTCGGCTGGTTTGTTCGCGGGCCGAGAGGGTGGGGGAACGCGAAAGGTGAGTTAAAAAATTAGGCGAAGTCCCGTATTCGAAAAAAACGGCGAGGCTCGGGAAACACACGGAGGGTGGTGGTTTTTGTCCTGTTGCTGGCAGCGCGGGCAAAGACAGACCCATTAAAAAGGGTTGAGGGAAAATTCGTCCGAGGCCAGAGCGAGGCACCGTGACTCTCTGATGTGCAAGCTCGATGCTAGAAGGGGAAGGGACAAAAGGGAGGCGAGGGGGTCGAAGGGTAGGGTTGAAGAGTGGGAAAAGCGCGAAAGGGAGAAAAAAATGTGGGGCGGGGGTGTATCGCAGAGGGATCGTGCTGTATCGATCCTAAATGTGCAGTCCTATGCCATTGTTTTTTCCCAACGATTTGCAAGGGCGATGCGATGGGCTGAAAACTGCGAGCCCTTTTTCAAACGGCAACGAACCCAAATACCGTGAAAAATAGTCCGAACTTTCCGTAGAACTCGTTCATCGCAGGTCTTTACAGAATCTATTCGTGGTCATAGAATGACTGGGTTGGAATTTAGAAGTTAAAATAGAATAAAATTTTTTCTTTTTCATCTGAATTTTCAAGAAATTATTTTTAAAACAGCAGGAGCGACGATACAATGTGTCATTTAACGGGTCCCTCGTTCGACTGTAATTTGAAACTAATTATGTCTGTTACGAAGACACGAACGGGAAAAATGTATTCTTCATTTTCGATGCGGTGTTTCCCATAGAATCGTATACATTTCGTTTGGTCGAGTTATCGGACACGGGACAGCCGGTGCATTAGTTTCCCCGGATGATTGTCTGTTTCCATTTCCTCGTTGTCGAAGCGCGTTGCATCGACGTCCAAAGTTAATTATCTCGGTAACAAAGGCTCGCATGAAAAAAACACTGTGCCTCATTTTCGACGCGGTCTTTCCGGTAGAATCGAGGCCGCGTCGTCCCGCGGTGGCGTGATTCGCGGGACAGCTGGCGTATTATTTTCCCCGTATGATTGTCCGGTTTCATTTGGTCGGTGTCGCGCCGCGTTCTGCTAATTTTCAAAGTCAATTATCTCAGTAACAAAGCCTCGTACATGAAAACACTACGGTTGATTTTCGACGGGGTTCTTCGAGTAGAATCGAGGCCGCGTCGTCCCGCGGATAGGCGCGATTCAAGGGACAGCCGGTGTATTAGTTTCCCCGGTTGATTGTTTGATTCGCTTCGGTCGCAGTCGAGGCGCGTTTCGATCGAGCTATCTCGAATCGAATCGGCGTCGGCCGTGTATCCGTTATCGATTCCGTTCGGCGCGGCGAGAGCATCGTCGCGTCGCGGCCCGTTTCCACGAAATCACCAGGAAATAATGGCCCGGTTTCGGTGACTTCGCTCGCCGGTTTAGATCGATCCGGCCGCGAGGCTTTTACGAGCCCGCCACGGATCAGGCGGAGATTACGGCGCGATCGTAAAAACGATCCTGGAACTGTTTTTCTTCGACGAGGGGGGGGGGCGGGGAGGGTGACGTGTGACTGGACGACACATTCGGGGATGCTCGGGGATCGAACGATCCGGTGGGATTTACGGAATCGATCGGTGACTTTGATTTCTTGCGCGCGATTCGTTCCACGACGTAAATAACCCAAAGGGGGTTGGTTCTCTCGCGGAGGACCGTGCGAATGTGTTCCGGGGCAAATAAATAAACTGTTATGGGCTCGTTCGGTCGCCTCTGAATGGCTGGACCGTGGTGAAAAATTTCTGGAAAATGTAAATTACTGCGGAAGAACGGAAATCGGGGATGGGAAGCGAACAAAATTAGTGTAGTATTTATACATTATGGAAATGAGAAAGAATGGAAATGAGAATGAAAAAGTTGATATTAATCGTGCGAGAACTTGTTAGGGAGACTCTGTAGATTACGTAAATTGTTACACACTCTGTTGGTCACCGCAGAATCGCTGAATCGTAGGCAATTCGCTGAACACAATTAAATAAACAGGTGAAAAGGAAAACAGGGTATGAAAGGACAAAAGCAGGGATTAAAAATGAAAGATAAACGTGCGAGTGGTTTTTAATAACTGTTTTGCGTGCACGCGTTACTGTACACTCTGTGGATCACCACTGAAACACTGAATTATAGACAATTCGCTGAACACAATTAGACAAACAGGCATAAAGGAAAATAGGGGATGAAAGAACAAAAGCGGGGGATTAAAAATGAAAGATAACCGTGTGCGAGTGGTTGCCGGTGAGATTATTTAGCATGCATACATTATTGTACTCTTTGTGGATCACCGCTGAATCGGTGAATACACAAAAATAGAGGCAGGGGCTAAAAGAACAAAAAGAAAACAAAAAAAAAAGAAAACAGGAATTGGAAATGAAAAATGTGAGTGGTCGCGACAATACCGTGCCGAACAAACGAATTGTTATGAATCACCGAACAATAGCAAATTCTCTGGAAAAGCCTAACTAGATAGAAAAGAATAAAAAATGGAGGAATGAATGGCCTGCTGCGAGTATTGAAAATGAAAAACAAATGTATAGAGGGCAACACCGCATCGGCAAGATTCTCGCAAATCAATGAATCAGAGCAGGTCAGAATGGCAACGAGGGATGAAAGAGCACAACGGCAAGAATCAAAAACGTAAAACAAACCTGTAGAAAGATTATTGTTAAGCCTGTTGTACAAGTTCAACGACAAACCAACAAAAACCCAGACGTTGTTAATAATTACAGGGCGGAAGCCCCGTGGAAAAGTTCCATTTTCATAGACTGTTTTAATAAGCCCGGGATCCAAAGAAAATTCGTTTCACCGGTTAAGCTGTAACTACGTGGATGCTTTTCCACTGCGTTTTTTGCGTTCGCGTGCCCGCACGTGAACGCACCAAATCTGGTTATTACTTTTTTCAATTCGTTTCGGTAGAACAAGGCCGGTCGTTTGAATTTTTAAAGATCAATTAGATCCGGAATAAAACCGTGATTATATACTGCGGATTTTATTTTCAATTTATCGGACTCATTGAACACACTTTTTTGTTTATTTCACCCCCGTTTCCCGCAATCGAGAACGGTTTCATTTCGCGCAGAGAACCGCGCCGTCATTTTTCATTTATTATGCAGCTCGGCGAGAGAGACTCCGTAGAAAAACATTCCTCGGATAAAGACGACAGGAAACGTATGCTGGATATTTGATCAAGGTTCGTTCGCCCGAAACACGCCAGCAAAATGCCGGAGAAACGAGCCGTCCGCTAATTGCGCTCGCTTTATTGAAAAAGTCGCGCGAACTGGATTTTTCTTTCAGCCCGCGACCATCGTATTTTTATAATTATCGACCGGGAAACGTGTTCTTAGCACTCGAACCCCCCAGCCGAGTTTTTTAATCTCGGGTCGAAGTTTCGCTCTCGTTGTCCCTTTTTTGTTTTTCAACTCGGATCTCCATCGCGATCGGAAACAAAGTTACGCGGACGGAAAATCCAGGCTATATTCCCGCGGCTGACGGTGACACGATCAGATACCGTGGGTTATTACCGACGCATTTCTGTTGGCAATGAAGGAACGTAATAGTCATCGTGTGTCGCTGATTGCGCAACGTTATCGCACAGAAAAAAAACACCACCGTATATAATTGCGAGTCCGCGAACTTTCTTTCGACTAGCAATTTCGAAATTGGCAAGACATTTTCTCAATGTTAATAAGCTAATGTACCGACTATCGACGCGAAGCAGATGGCCTAATAGAACGGTCGTAAATTGTGTCGCAATTTTCGTTCCATTATCATTCCGCTCGCAAATATTTGTCTAATTGGATCACGTCGGCTTCGAGGTGTCGCGGCAAATGTCATAAATCGTTGCTCTAGACTTCATGCATTTATTACAGTTTCACTGACTATTTTTATTCGAGGTATTTCAGATGCTTTGTTAAACGTACAAGTTAAGAATAGCAACGAATCATTGTTTTTTAAATCACTTTTAGTAATCTAACTTGTAAAATGTACCATTGATATTTGTTTCCATGGTAATGGCATTTTTCAGCATGTCTGCGCGGTTTTAATTCAATTCCTTTGAACAAAAAAAACATTGAAAAATTTAGCAGCCATCAAAGGGACTGATGCATTCAATAGCTCGTAGACTGAAACATGAAATTCGTCGAAAAAAAATTATGTATACGTTTCCTGCTGCACGTCAGGTATTCTATTATAACTTAATACGCACAGAGACTTCACACAGAATTTTGTTCAGCACATTTGAAACGTAAACTCGGTTTCCTCGGTATCAGAAAAATGTCGCTTGCATTCCTTTGGCATCGAATAAAAAGATACTGCTGGAATTGTAATAAATGCATCAAAATCGGACTGCCGGTGAAACCGATATTTCCTTGGTTTTTTTTCAAATGTTCGCGTAATTCGATCATTCGGGTCAATTAGTCCGCTCGTATCCAGTAGATTTAATGAATACGATTTGCAAATATTTCTCGAAAAGTCGGAGAATGAAAATTGTTTAAAAAACTGCGAACAGGTTCGCAGAAACAGAGCAGGTTCGAGTGGATTTTCCGAATAGACGGATTCGTGATTCTCGTGTTTAATTGGATGATAATGCGCAGAAATGCAAATTGCATCGCGCTGACGTTTACAACGGGATAAGTTGCACCGGATCGGTATTACTAGACTGCGCGCAGGCATTTGTGCGTTCGGAACGGATGCAACTGACGCGGTGCACAATGCAGCAAGAAGTTCGCCGCGGTTCGTCGAGCAAACCCTACTTTCTTCGCCGTGCAATGAAAGTAATTAGGGTAATAAGATTCTATTTATACTATGTCGTCGAAACTCGATCGATGGAGAGTATAATTTGCGTTACACCATTTCACTCGCGCTTTCTTAAGAGAACTAGTTAGAACAGCGGCCCGAAGCTGCCACAAAAGATCAGGAGACACGGAAAGCTTCGAAATGTTTCGCTACTAAGTTTCATTTTATTCTGGAGAACGCGAGAGTTTCGTTTAATGAAAAGATAATTAAAAATCCTTTTCCACGTTGATGCGTTAACGCAAATTCAACTTTTTCTTTAATTCATAAAAATGATTTTGTATCTCTACTTCACCGGCGTGTTCAAACTGAGAGATTGTATTCGTACCCGCGTTAATTAAAATGATAATTCCACAAGATCGATTCGCTTTCAGGCTCTATTTTGATTAGTATAATCGCAAGGTACCGGTGATACAGAAAAAACTGTTATTACTCGAGAAAAGTAAATGAAAAGCTTACCCCTACGTCTCGAGTAGGTGAATTAAATTCCGCTCGAATCCATCGGACCGGAGTGATCCCTTCTGTCTCGGTTTTATCATAAAAATAATATCGCCCTCGGATTTACGGTATTGCCGCTATCCTTCGTGTGGGGAAAAAATTGCGGCTGTCATCGCGACCGTGCGGATAGCTCGAAGGAAACAGCGCGTGGATCGTATCAGCTAACGCGATAAACGTCCTTTCGACAAAGCCGTCCAAGTAAATCACGGCAGATAAGCCTATAAAATAAAAATCGAAAAAACCAAAACCCGAGGCGTATCGAGTCGACGTTGAAACTACGACGAACGGCGGGAAAAAACCAGGAGAAAATAAATCCGCGAGAAAAAAAATAAGAGGCCGTGGGGAAAAAGTGTTCTCGTGCCGGTTAAATCAAGAGTGATCGAGGGAGAACGGCTTCGTCGATCCCGCGGGCTAGCGTTGATCCACGGATATTGCGACGGGCCGGGCCGGGATCGTATTAAAAACAAAGTGGATTGTAATTTTCGTTCCCGGTCGAATTATTTCGCGAGCCCGGAGGATCGCGCGGCCCCGAGACACAATCGCGTGTCAATTACGCGGCCCCGGAACAGCGATAATTAGAAGCTATATAGCCCCGGGATGATATGGTTCGGTCTCGCAGGATATATTAAAATCCGAGCGAGCGATAAGTAAACGAAAGCGCATAAATCCACCGTGTAAATTTAACGAATGCCGTTTTTTTCCCACCCGCCCCCGCCACCGAGAACAATGTCGCTCGTATACTGTAATTGAATGTGCTCGAGGAGAGTGGGGCGGGGACTCTGGATTTCAAAGCGGCGCAAAACATTATTACGATAAAACCAGCTCGAATGTTCGAGTGGATAAAGCTGTTGCAACACGGCCGCAACGGCGAAAAAACAATTGAGAACCTCGTTATCGTTCCTTCGGACCGGCTACGGTAATTGAGAGGGTCGTTTGAGCGATTAGAAGATCGTTAGTACGGCAATTTTACGGGAAACAGATGTGGAAAGTGCGTGTTTGGCAATTCTGAGTCGTTGCTAGACGATTGGAAACGTTTGCCACCCACTGAGCTCGTCTAGCTCCGCCC
Source organism: Lasioglossum zephyrum (assembly GCA_028455615.1). NCBI lineage: Eukaryota > Metazoa > Arthropoda > Insecta > Hymenoptera > Halictidae > Lasioglossum > Lasioglossum zephyrum. The sequence goes on from CM052327.1 coordinate 10,699,101, forward strand.
CTCGGGTCTTATTAGCTCCAACCTACACGAAACTTTCCAAAAAGATAAAATTCAAGCTTGTTTGTTGAAGTTGCAGACTTGAGTACGATGTCAATCGACTACCTCTGTTGACTCTCGTTGACTCCACCCATCAAACCTCTCCAAACCAGTCCTAACGCGACAGACAATTCTAACGCGATATCCACGGCGAAACGATGATTCTATCGGATCAGTATAGTTGAGAGCACGGCTAACAAGGTAACTATAGAAACAAGCGGTGACAATTGATTTTTCAGATGACGCCGGCAGCGAGGTGAAGTTCGACGAGCACGGGGACGGCCTGCCGCGTTACGAGATCCTCAACTTCCGGAAATCGGAGCTGAACGGGTCCAACGGATACCACTATCGGGCAAGTGAATGAACTTTCTGGGACTTTTTCCACAACGGTTAATTAGAAAGCAGGGCGCTCTAGCCATCGCGGCTTTAGCCGCAGAAACTTTTGCCAACGGGTGAACCGCTTTCGGCAGTTTTACGGCCGGTCGGCCCGGAATAATATCGAGACTGAAGTTTCCATTATTGGGTTCGACGAGTTTCAACGGGCCAGAGATAATTATACTCGGGGACGATCCGAGGGTGCACGGAACCGTGTTTGCACCGCCAATCATTCGGCCGCTCCCGGAAATACAAATTATTTTTCTGCTCCCTTTGACGAATTTCAATCCGACCGGCTCGACGAGATACATACGTCATTCCGGGCATTCGCGCGTTCGATATCTCCTACTGTCTGCTGTTATCAGTAGCGTGTCATCGCCATTACACGACCCTTAATTCGCGCAGCTTTTTACTACGAGTTTCCCGTTCGTCTTAGAATTTTCGACTCGAGTGTCATAGATCGTAAGGGGTGTTCTGGCTTTTAAGAAATATTTAGCTCGTGTTATTTTAACTATTTTCATGGGAAAAATAAACACAGATGTACCTCCAACACCAATGGAATATATGCGCAAAATCTCAATGCAAAAGGTTCGGTAGTTTTTCCGAAAAAAATTCATACTAGTCGTGTAAAAATGGACTAGAAAACCAGTATATCCCCTTAATATTGTTGTACTTGAGCGTTGCCAGTACATCCACGCACGTTACGAAACGATAGTAGCTTCTCTGCCGACCTGATAGTCGGCCAATTCGATTAAGCACATCTCTCGGCTCTCGCATTAATTTATTTAACGTTCCGCGCGATTATTGCCTCGGATCTCCCGATCCGATGGATCCGGTGCGGTTAATTTTCCGCGCCGGAGATAAATGAAAATCCTTTTTCCCTTTGTCTCCGGTAATCGTGCGTCCCCCCTCCTGTCGACAGGCTCAAAGAAACGCTTAATACTTTATTTCCGATTCGATTCCGGCTCGATTCAATTTGCCCGGCCGGGCCTTTGGATATTTGCTTTGCGAACGGTGCCCGCTCACAGTGGTCCCAAATCGGAATTTGGCGACTGCGAATTCTCTGGTGACTGAGCGAAACAGTTTAAGTCGGAATTATTCGAAAGAGAAGTATGTCAAAAGTTGATGACCAGACTGTAGATGCATTTAGAAGAAAATGTCTGGGCGAAATGTGAAACTGCAAAAATGTTTGGAAAATTCAAACGAACAGAGACTCGATGACTTTCTTCTGTTAAATTGTTTTGCAATTTCGTAGAGGTTCCTCACGCTTGATAAAACATTTTATCTTTTAATTTTTTTAATATGCGGTTATTTCAAAATACGCATGTATTAATGCAAAATGTTATATTTATTTTGGACGAACGTGCATCAGATAAATGTGAAAAGCTATTTACTTTTGGGCTGGCTTCGTTTATTTCGTTTCCTCGTGTAAATTATGCTCTCAAACCGGGATAAATCGTCGTCGAGGAGGATCCGCGCGGCGTCGTTCGCTCAGCATTTCGATCAGCAAGCGATTTCCCAGCGAGCACGAAACAGCGGGGCAGTCCCCGGTCTCGTCCGTGAGCCCGGTTAACGATTATTTTTCGATAAAAATTGTAAATCAATGGCGTCGCTCGCGTTTCTGACGATAAAATAGCCCCGACGCGGCGCGAACATAAATTGCAACGTGACCTTCGCCACGTCCGCTCACCCTCTCGCGCAACTTACCCGGAATGAAATACGACTTTTCTCTTTTCCCCGGGACCAGGTAACTTTAAATCGTCAAAGAGCGCCGGTCTTATTGCGCCCGTTGTGTCGGCCGTTAATAAAATAGAACCGCCGTAAGAACAGAAACGGAAACAAAGAAACGAGCTGCTTCTCGGTACCAATTTCGTACGCGACAGGCTTGGTGTTTCGAGAGAAAAACAGTTCTTTCGAAACCCGATGCTCGAGAATTAGTGGAACGATAATAATCGCGACGATATACGCGCCGACCATTTCGGATTTTCCCGATCTCCCATCTCGTCCGACAAAAAATTGACAAATTACAAGTGCTTTCGAAATCGTGCAAACAATCCGATTTTCTCACGCTCGGCGCGAGAGCCTCTCCAGCTCTATAAGTGGTTCTCGTTCGAAAAAACAATTCCCTGGTAGCAAGGGAGAGCGGACGTGCAGCTGACATCGGGTGCCACCTAAAGCTACAGTTTTGTAGCGAGTTTCAACGAACCCTATCTTGACATCTAGTCAATCGGAAGTGGACTAAAATCACCATCTCGATCGATACACCCATCGAATTTAGTAGGCACAATCTATTGAAGGCATTGACCTGTAAACTCCGCCCAGCGCCTACAAACTCCGCCCATTCTCTATTTGCCTGGCTCTATGTTCAAATGCTCCGTCCACTTCCATTTACTTAGCCCATTACTTATTTACACCGCCTATTATTTATTAGCTCGCCCCTTGCTTCAGAGCTCCGTCAACTATCAATTTGTGCCTACTATCCATTTACCACGCTCACTGCTTATTTGCTCCGCCTATCGTTCGCTCGCTCCACCCATTAACCATTTGCCACGCCCTAATTTTCCTCAAACATTCGATGCTTTTTATATTTCCGAAGACTGAAGAGGGATCAGTGGATCAGTTTGATGAGTTCGGAACATTTATTCAGGTGGTGGGCAAATGGTTCAACTCGCTAGACATGAGTACGGAGGAGCTGGTGTGGGCTCGTGGAACGAAGGACATACCGATATCCGCGTGCTCGTTGCCCTGCGAGCCAGGTATGATAAAGAAGCAACAGGGTGACACTTGTTGCTGGGTGTGCGACCAGTGCGAGGAGTACGAGTACGTCTTCAACGAGTACACCTGCGCGGACTGCGGCCCGGGCCGGTGGCCGCATGACGACAAGAGGGGCTGTTACCAACTGCCGATCAACCATATCAGGTGGAACAGCGCGTTCGCGATCGTTCCCGCGGTGATCTCGTGCCTGGGAATCACGATGACGTTGGCGGTCGGCGGTCTTTTGTTCCGCCACCGGGACACGCCCCTCGTAAAAGCGTCGGGACGCGAGCTGACGATCATTCTGCTGGTCGGAGTGCTCGTCTGCTACGTGAACACGTTCCTGTTGCTGTTGACCCCTACCACGGTCACCTGTATCCTTCAGAGGTTCGGGGTGAGCGTTAGTTTCAGCGCTGTCTACGGAGCATTACTCACCAAGACCAATAGGATCGCGAGGATCTTCGACTCGGCCTCTAGATCCGCGATCAGGCCCAGGTACATCAGTCCAACCTCCCAAGTCTGCATCGCTGCAGCGCTGATCGCTTTACAGGTGAGCAGAATTCGTGGGCGGGATTTGTTTCAATAGGAGTGGCCAATGAGGATTAATAGAGGCGGGGCTAGAGAAACGCGTGGGAGTGGTCTAGAAACTGGTAGGAACAAGTTTGAACACGTTTGAACAAATCTGAACCGGTCGGTTCGAAATTGTTGCAGTTCGTGTTGACGTTGGTCTGGATGATCATCGAGCCTCCGGGAACCAGGTATTCGTACCCGACCCGCAAGCAGGTGATCCTGAAATGCAACATCCAGGACATGAGCTTCCTGTTCTCACAGCTGTATAACGCGCTGCTGATCGTCGTGTCGACGATATACGCGGTGAAGACGCGCAAAATCCCGGAGAACTTCAACGAGAGCAAGTTCATCGGGTTCACGATGTACACGACGTGCATCATCTGGTTGGCGTTCGTGCCCATCTACTTCGGCACCGGTAACGCCCACGAGACACAGGTCACCACCCTTTGCGTGGCGATCAGTCTGAGCGCCTCGGTAACCTTGGCATGCCTATACTCGCCGAAGGTCTACATCATCATGTTCCAACCGGACAAGAACATCCGGCGGAAGGTCACCATGGGCCCGGACAAGTTCAAGAAACAGGGCAGTAGCGCCGGCACTTCGTCCATCACCAAGTGTGAGTAATCGAGCCCCGTAGAACCATTCGATTGTATCTTACATAATGGTAGATTTATATAACAATTTTTTTAAATTTATTTCACGTCGCTCTCAAATCTTTACTAAGATTGCTTCGCGACGGGACCTGCAGTTTATTAAGGTGCATTCCGAACCACCTTGGCTACCACAGTATTAGAGGGCACATATAACAATTCCGGGAAGGGTAGCTACATCCAGGGTTGACGAATGCAAGGAGTTTCAACATCAAAGAGACTCGGGTTTATTAAACAGAAAAGAGTTGAAGGGTAACTTATTCTCGAACTTGTCGTCGGTGTAAAATGAAAAGGGAAAAATGGGGACAAGGGGGACGTTTTGAATAATAAAATGAGGGAAACGAAGACGCTATGGTACATCGTTTTTTATTCTCCTTCATGGTTCAGTGCTAAAGACTCGAGGTCTCCGGACGAATCGAGAGAACGTCACGAAAGGAACTCGAGGCCGGGATTCTTTCGTCAGAGGCTCGATCGCTTTCGGGCCGAAATAATGAACAGGAGAATAAGAAATGAAGGCAATTAGTATCCAGTACCCGAGGATCCTCGAGGCTTTTGTTTCCCGGGGACCGGGCGTACTTTAATGATATCGGGGAACGAGGGTAACGGAACGGCAAAACAAATAACAAGCACCACCGGGGAAAGGGGCACAAGAATTCGGGATTCCTACTATTCGGGGATCCCTACGCTTTTGTCCTGCTTCACCTCGAAATGGCTCCCAATTATTGCACCGCCGATAAGGCTGAAACCTATTTTCGCTGCACGACCGTATTCGACAATGACGTCGCGCGCCGGTACACGTCAATTACACAAACTCTGACAGTCGATCAATCACAATCTGCCACGGCAATTAATTAATTAGAATGTTATCAATTCGTTCGCCGACGACAACGCGTTGCTCCGACATCCGTGTTTCAACAATTTTTCATTTCGTCAATTCAAACATGATTTTCCATTTTTCAATCACACGTTCGCGCGACTTCCTCAAAGTAGTTTTAGTTATATATTTTATTTTATTTCAATATTTTCGTGGTTCACTGTACATAGAATTTTTCACGTCGTTTTAATCGTTATAATTTGTTTGGGAGATCGACTTATACAATAGCATCGACGCGAAACAGAAGCGAATCGATTTTATTCCCCGTAGCTTCTGGGGCAGTTTCGAGAAAATCTTGTCGCGAGCTATTCTAATTGAGAAGTATATCATTAATTGATTCGGAGACGGTTCTCGAGCCGATTCACCTCGAAAGTTTTGTTTTCCCGTTGTTCCGCCGCTAATGACGTACAAATCCGTCGCCGACAAAAGAAAGACCACTGCGGGGGGAAAGTGGAACCACGAGAGATACAAGGCGTTGGCAGCGAGCCGAGTTCACCGGGCGTGTTTCGCTGCTAGATAATTTGCGATCGAGTCAGCGTATTCCCGGCATTATTAGGCTTGATCGTGACGAGCTGATTCGAACCTGCAGTCGCCGAACGAGCCCCGGAGGTTCGACGGGTAATCCAGTTTCGCGCGAGAAACTACCCTCGAGGCAATGGCCAAAAATAATTCTCCATTTTGCAGGGAATTTTCTAACGATCGGACAAGATTTATGGGACAGCCTGTGTGTCTCTATTGACAACAATAGAGTTTAATTTCAATTTGAAGGGAACTAATAACGCACGTGTATATCCGATTCGAAATGTTCATCATATTTGCAAGGGTACAAAAGAACAGCTAAAGACGGGTCTGTGCTTCGCAGAGGAAATTTGTTCTAGTGGCTCCGATACGAGAACGGTTGTTGATTAGTGTACCGTTCTCTGTTAAATACATTTGGTTAACGCGGCATGCTCGAGCTGACAGAATATTTTCCGGCGATAATACTTAATGCGTATTCGATTGTTGGCAGACGCATCAGCCCCCGTCCGATTTCCGTATGGAAATCGACCGTCCCCATCCCCGTTACCACTGTCTATTGTAATTACGGGGCTAGTTACACAGTCTGCCGGCGTGCAATCACCGGGGATTACGGCCCGGAACGATAATGCCCGGAATTGTTCTTGCCAGTGACGAATTATCAAGTTGATTCTTGGCCTGTTCTTCCACGGCACGATCTGTCAACCTTTTCGAACGACTTTTGGTAGAATTCCGCATCTCTCGCCGTTGGATACCGCGAATATCCGTGCGACAATTTCTTGCGCGATCCTTGAGAATTCAATCGAATTATTCGTGAAATGAAATATAGTTATTCTTAATTATCTGTTCGCGAAACCTTTATCGACACACTCGTGACATCTTTCCGAGTAAAACGATACCAAACACGACACAGGTTAGATCGTATTTACTCGTTTAATGCATGGAATAGTGAAATCCCTGTTATCCGAACTTGCCGTAGGAAATAGATAGTGTTTGGATAATGGTAGAATAGTACAGCTACAGTGTTAGATTACATCTTTGCTGGTTTGTACAGTAAGCTGTATTGTACACTGATTGAATTAGGTAGAACTGTTTACACGTAGAAACAGTAATGGAGAATTCAAATATGTATCACATAGTTTCAGATAATCGAGATTTTATCGGAGAATGTATTGAACAGGCAAATATGATCGGAATTCTATCTAGTTCGGGATCATTCCAATCAGAAAATTGTCGCGAATATGCCATTGTTTTGCCAAATTTGGCTTCTAAGACTTTCGAGGAGTTAATTTCCTTTAAATCTACCTAGCCATTAGAACACTATCGTCAACAAGTTGTACTTTTGTGGTAGCTGTAAAAGAAATCATGAGGCGAACCCATCGACTTGTTTGTCCAGAAAAAAGAACGAAGTAAATAACATTTCATGAAAGAGGGTTAAGAGCTGTGAATTCGATAAAAGAAAAATTGTTATTCCATCTGACGACGGTGGTCGGGGGGCAGTGCAAGGTCGAGCCCGCCCCCGAGTCGGAAGGGGTGAAAAATGTCGATTGTAATTAGCGTTAAGAGGTTCGATCGCGCTGTGTCTTCCCACTCGGTATTAATTGCGTGTTTCGACTGCATAACGAACAGATAATTAGCACGTAGTTAATAACGATAATACAGTCCTCCGAGGGGAGCAAGATGGCCGACTGATCTCGTTACAATTCTCTCTCGCTCGGTACGCGTCTGGCAGGGTATGGTAACGTTTATATTCGATAAACGATCAGGGAAGAGAGCGTCGAAATACATTCGATTGTTCCACAATGGCAGAGTGTTTACAGTGAAACGCGACCCCTAGCTACAGTCCCAATACTTTCGACAGAAAAACTCTTCCTCTGTTTTTCACTCTGCATTCTTCGGTCGCCTATAACTATGTTTATTTTGCGAATTCGAACGAGTCCTCTCGCACACACACACACACACACACATACACACGCAAATTGCAGATATTTGAGCACATATTTAGGAAAATATTCTACTATCCATAAACGTGTACATTATAAACTTTGTCCTCTCTTTGCATTATTAGATAATTTATCTTGATTCTGTGTGTGATATCAAGGGGTTGAAGAAAAAATCGATTTTTCGAAAATGTCAAATCAGGTTACACCCTCGAGCTTGTCCGAAGTCGAACGACACGATGCACTACACAGGCCGAACAAACGCGAAAGCAAACGTTCTCTCGGCGTTCTACCGCAAATAGAAACGAATCTATCCGCGCAGCAGCTAGGCCAGGCCACTTCTGCCCATAAAAACGTCAATTGGCGTAGCACAATGGCGCGGGTGGAGCGCACAATGCGCGGATAAACACCGAAATAGGAGAGACACGGAATAATACGTGACCGGGAGGACAAAGTGTTCGAGTATTTATTGAAAATAAATCAGGGTGTGCCGGAGGAGGTATAGGCGACGCGAGAATGCCATACCATGGACCCGATACCGGTGGGATCATTGGGAAATAAAAGTTTCCCAGGTTCGAGAGCCCCGTCAATAATGCTACAGCCCATAATTCCTCCAATTTCCATCCCCCAGCCAACGGTGTTCCTTCTCTCTCTCTCCTCTGTCTCTCTCTCTCTACCTTTCTCTCGCCATCTCACTCTCTCTCTGTATCTTAACCGGTGCTCGCGAGGAATTCACGGAAATATGCAACACAGATAACTTCACAGGGGACGCTCCAATATCCGGATGCCAGATATTACGTGATATGAAATTTTCAGGGGACTTAACAGTGACGGTTAAAAACGCTTTCGGAACAGAGCCGATCGATCACGCCGACGACGCTCTGTCTCGACAGTCGAATCGCAATCCCGCGATTCCTTGCGACCACCACCGCCTCTCAAGGATAACAGACTCTGAATTAGGCTACCGTTCCCCCGATAGACGCCGCACCAGCGTCGATAAAAGCTCTGCTATTCCAGAAAACAGCTTCGACGTGCTCGCAGCGACAATAACGCGATCCAAACGCTCGTTTTTCCATGGACAATGAAAATATAGAAAAAGCAGGCACGGCCTTCGAGTCTTGTCAAAAATAATAACGTAGTCCTTGAATACTTTTCTTTCACGCAATGTGTATACAAGTTTTAACATAAACATACTTATTACGTATATGTACACATAAAATCTATGTAGATGTATAATATAATAATGTTACGTCGAAGTCGATTGTTGCTGTAAAAACAAAAAACAACAATTGTGTTGACCCGTGAAGAGGCCACCGTAAAATCAAAAACAACGGACTCGAACGGTCATCAACGAGAAATTAGCAACGATTTTCCCGGCCTCGTTGCTGCCTAATTATGTCTATTTCCGGGTGTTGTTCTTTCCAGCAGCGATCCCCGGAGGATCACAGCGGCCAACGGTATCAGTTACAATTAAAACTGTTTAAACTTTCGACGATCGTCCGAGAAGTTGTACAGTTTTGCGCTCGGCGGTGCTCGGTAACCGTGTTTGCTCTTCCGAAGTTCGAGCTCAAGTTCCGAACTAACAGTGGAAATTTTCATTTCCGCGCGGCGCGCGTCCCGCTCGGGAAACTTTAAACTGCCTTTTCCGAATGGCAGAATGTTCCGTTTCCGTCGCGCCTATCGCGGGAATAATCGTTTCCCGGGTTTCTACCAATCGCCTGGCAGACGTTCCGCCAATTTTCACGTCGTTCCCCTAATTTCTCCTAACGTTGCTTGCCCTCGCGAATCCCACGAACCAATCGATCGATCGTCGATTTCTGTTACGTTTATCTCCTTACTTGTCGAACCGGAGTTAATTATTTCTTCGAAGTAACGCCATTCGACTTCGAATTTCATGATCGTTTATGATATTGATTTATATGTAACACGAATAAAATATATGAATATATTTATAAAATTTCCAATTTCATTTCGGTTTAATCCCTCGCCGTACCTTTTCGTTAACAGTTACAGTGATTCCAAGTAATTATTAATAATCAATTATATTTATTTTAATGCTTCACATGTTATCCTTATATTGATTTATTAATTGATCGAACCGTAGCGCCGAGAACATTCAACATTTATTATGTTAAAAATCTTCGTCACGAGTCTGGCTCGTCAAAGTACGGCAAAGGGGTTAAAGGACCAATTTGTCCGACTCGATCGGTAGACTGCGGATTTTCTGCGTGTACGACGAAAACTCGAACTATTAAATATATTAAGGAAGAAAATAAATGTCTACTTCATTCTAGCTTGTTCCAATTCAATTAGTATATTATAATTTCGTGTAAAGATCCGCAGTCTAGTCGTCAGCAACAGTCGTCTGGCTAACCTCGGAACTGGAATTTGTTTTCAGACACAAGCTGCGAGCTGAGCAGCGAGAGTATGCCGTTGCAGAGTGCCCTAACCGCCGCCGTGCAGACGTCCGTGGGCGTAACAGAGATCAGCCTGACGTCGAACAAATCGGTCAAAACTACTAACGAGCAAGTGGCAGAGCTATAGAAAGAGCGATAAAGAGAGAGAGAGAGAGAGAGGGTCTAGCAGCGCGCGTCGGAATTCAGATTTTCAGAGAACCCTGGCCTCTGGTAGCGCCCTGGCAAACGGCCAGCCGATAAGACCGGCCGGAAGGTCCGCGAAGTGAATAGTGCGAATGTGTGCTAATAAAAATGGGAAGGACAGCTCTCTTCCATCCCCCGCTCACCCTCCGACCATCCCCTAAAGCATCACTCCTCGACCCCCAAGGGTGTCGCACACCCACGGCCCCGTCTCTCTGTCTACTCGCGTTCGTCGGAGAAATGTTGCGCGAATCGAGAGCAGCAGGACAAGCGGAAAACGAACGGCCCAGCCGGACTGATAACGGACTGGTTACAAAGAATAGCGACAAAGCTCCTTGCGCGATGTCCAACGCCTCGCGAATCCTACAGGATACCGGTAAGCTTAGGCTAGTTACTGCCCCTGGCCCAGGTACGGCGAACCTTCGACCCTTCAACCACGTAACGACCCCCATTCCACCCTTCCCGAGACTCCAACCATGGTTTTAACCACTCCAATCAACTGGAGCAATTATTTGATAGAATAGGTTTTATTTGCAATGGAACGAGTCAATTTATATGAACGAACAACATTTTGATAAAAATTACTGGATAAAATACTAAAAGCGGATTTTGCTAAACCGAGTGGCCGAAATGCAGAACTGTAAAGATATAACAATTTATTAAAATTATTGAACGAAGACATTTCTTCTTCGAAAATTCGTATTTTGCACAAAGATTTATTGTTAACACTGAACCTACCACACCAGACTCTTAATTCTACATTTATTGCAGTTACAAAGATTATTCAACTGTAATTATACATTTCTTTAATCGCGTATACATTACGATAAAAATTGCACAAGATCTAAATAAATAATTTTTATTAAATGATCGGTAGGTTCAGCGTTGATATGCTACTTTCTAAATGTTTTGTTTTACAAGAATTCTTTCGTTAAAAATTTCGGAAAGACACTCGGTGGGGTAAAAATTAACGAAGAGAAATACAACGTACCTTTGGCATAAGCAGAATGAAGGCACGTTGCCAGCAGACAGTGAAGTTTCTGCTTATCAATCCCGAAGAAGCGAAATTCGCTGTACCTCGTCCACCGTTCCGCATGACACAGAGGGTTCGCATAATCGGAGGACTCGTCGCCGAGGGGCGTAACAAAAGACTATATGCGCCGCCCGTGGTATAGCAAACGCGGTGAGGAGGGAGAAGAGGAGAAAAAAACCCTAGATACGCTTAGAAATCGTGTTTGACTGGCGGCGTCGACGGTGGTAGACCGTTCGCCGACAGGTGTGTGTAATCGGTGGTGAACTTTGTATGTTGTATCGGAGGATGAAAGCCTGCGTTGCCTATTGTCTGAACGACCACGACGACCACGAAACTAGATCGTATCGTATTCGTCGTCGCCGGCGTTTTCGTTCGCTCATTATACCGATACGTCGTCGGGATCACTCGTATCGCGATCACTGTTGTCGTTATTGTTACTGTTAACGTTTACTTCGTGAATTATATATTGAACATGTACACACACGATGACACCACGTACCGTCGCGAATTCAAGTATTGACGTCAGTCTTCTCCTTTATTTCACTGCAACCCTTATTCTTATCGACGTTGCTTGTGTACTGGGCCGTTCGGGGTCGCAGTCATTAGGTTCCTGGCCTTTGGAAATCTCTTGTCGAGTACTCTCCTGCATTGCTCCAATGAAATTGATTTATTATTAAATTTATATTGTTTAGTACTCTTGTACGCGTCCATACAATTATTATCTTTGTTGTTAGACCCACGTTATACTAGCAAATGTGTTATTTAAAAACAGAAGTATAATTTTTGGTTTTGTTAGGAGAGCCACGTTATAATGTGGAAATTATATAATATTGAAACTGTGTCAATACTTTCGTTCGTCACTGTACGTACATTCAGACCTACACGATGTATAAGTATTGCGAGCTGTGACTGGCACGAGTCTGCGTCTCGGGTTCAACACGCTCGAGAAATGTACAGGGTGTTTTGAAAATATTTAACCACGTTCCTGAAACGATTGAAAAATCGACTAGTCCTTCGCCGTGTTAATCAAATTTACAGACTTTACAGAGACTGCACAAAAATTATTGGATAAATCAATTTGGATGATTCTACATAAAAAATAGTATTAACAGGTTAAAATAAACCTCTTCGGGCTGATCTTTCGCGAAAGAACAAGTTTCCTCGTCAACTTTCGTGGAACAAACGCTCCCAGCACGAAGGCGAAAAGAAAAGCGATCGTCCTCGGCGGAGGGGTGGGGCAAATCCAATTCGAAGATCGAAAAAGATCAGCTAGGGGTGGGGTAGATCGGTCGTAAATGATTCTACCGTTCATTGACCGGGAGTGCCGGCTAATAGACGAGATTAGAGCGACAGTATCAGGGGTCTCGATTCGATTACGGCTAATGACGACGAGCGATTCGAGGTTTTCCGGCGTGGCCCCGAGACGCAACGGGGGTTCGCGTCTGTTACAAGTACGTCTCTCCGTGTCTGCCCGTGTATAGGTATGTGTGTGTGTGTTTCTATGCCCCCGAACTCGTGCCAGGAATTATTCTGTCGGAGGAGAACGGCCGGTACTCGCTCGCGCAAATCTAATTAGCTTGTTCCGAGTGATCGACGTTCATTGTTCATTCTTCCCACGTGCGCACGGGAAGGGAGGAAGAAAAGGTGTATTTACATTCCGCGAAATGTGTATATAGAACGCAAGCGCGATGTCGTAGGCGTATATTGTATATTGTCGCGCGAGATCTCGCGCCTATCCTCGAGACGTTATTACCGTTAGCTTATTTAACCTGTTATAACCAGGGTGACAACGAGTTTACTCGTCGCGACGCTCGCTGTTCGTCTTCCCGCGTCTTTCTCGGTTTCTCGAAATCTTTCACGATATACTCAGTTGTCCATCGAATCATTTTCTATTTCTTTAATTTCGATTGGTTTCGAGGAAAATTCACGGTCCACTTGCAGTGAGACGCAAAAGGGATCGTACGCAAGGATAAAATTGATTCAATCTAATTTTGTAGAATTTTATAATAAAACTTTTATAAAGTAGCGTTACACCAAATTCTAAATCGACGAAATAGCTTCAGGTACATATAATTATTAAAAAAACCCATCGAAACTAAATTGCACGATCTTCATCTTCGTGGAGAAATAATTTAGCGAGCCTACGCGAATGTCTCGATAAAATTTGTAAGTTGGCTGGTGATGCGCTTGAAATAAATTTAATTAAATCGCAGCACGAAACTGCATCTAAGAATCTCTTGTATACCAATTTGTCCGGGATCCTATAAGGGTTGCAGGATGCTACCAGAATTACTCACTCACCCCCATAACGTATCATTCAATTAAATGAAAGCACCAGATACCGCCCATACACAAGAATCTCTTATACAACAATTTCCTAGAAGAATACAAGGGTTGGTGCTAGCTGTTCCATCAAAGTTACTCACCCCCATAACGTCTCGTTCAATTAAATCAAGGCATTTCACCATGAAAGAATCTCTCGTATTTTCTAGAAAGATCTGACATGGTTCTTTTCACTAGAATTACTCACTCGCCCCCATAACGTCTCGCTTGATTCAATTTAAATTCGAAAAGCCAACCAAGAGAATGTTGTACAAGAATTTTCAAAAAGCTTATCAATCTAATCTATCTTGTTGCAATTACTCGCTCCTCCCCATACGGTCTCGCTTCTCTTCTACATCTTTTTCCATTATCCGAAGACGTCTCTCTCTCTCTCTCTCTCTCCCTTTCGCATCGACTAAACCGGGAGGGAAAAAGTCGGAGTGAAATAATAATTCGCTGGAAACAATAGACCGGAAGCGTGGGAGGCCGTGCACGGGGAAGTCGGACGCGAGCGGCGTCGACGGAAGGGGGTGAACGACGACGGGAGATTTTGGAAACTAGGCCGGCCACGGGACGTGCAAACGTGTAAAGCTCAATACACACGCGCATACACGCTACACACACGCACACATACACTCACAGTTCTTCTCTCCAGACGAACACAGATACACGCGAAACGGCGGCAGACAATAAACGAGTCTCGCTTTAAACGCGAACTTCCGAAACCCCGGGCCACCAGACCAATATCAGGATTTACACTCGACCTGTTCGATCTCTCGCGACACTTCAATCTCGTCGACTAAGGCGGCAGGGGATATTTAGCCGAGGAACACAACCAAAGTCAGAACTCGTTTCTCGTTCGAGTGTTCGAGCACTCGAGCACACCGCCCGCCATTGTTCGCGATATTTGTAAATCGAGTTGCCGCCGCGCCGCTGCCACCATCCCTGTCAACTGAAATAAACCGATTTTAACGAACTCCCAGCGATCCGCGGATAGAAACGTCTCTGCAGACAGATTACCCGTTTAATTCTGAGTACGTCTCGCGAGGATCGCGAGGGAACCCGACCCGAGACACCGCGTTCGCGTCCGACGACGCCAATTGGCGTCGCGCGTTCCTCACGCACCCGATTCACGAATCGTTTTCTCTGGAAATCGGTTCCTTGATCACCTGTGCAGGTTTCCGTAAGCTTGTGGACGATGGATTTTGTGAATTGTTAATTTTATAAGTTTGGAAGATTTGTGCATGGAAAAATTTCCGTATAAAATTCTGCTGACTGTTGGGGGACTTTGAATTACTGTATAGCGATTTACCTGGATGGTTTGGTTTATTTATCGAGCGGTTGAAATCTGTGACGAAAGTGGACGAGATATTGAAATTGTAATAAATGATTGTATACGACCCGAAAATTATTTCTGAAAATTGAACGAGGATGTGTCCGAGATCGGAGAAGTTATGATTATATTCGACGAAAGACTGGACGCGAACGCGCGAGCTACCGTAGGATCATTTTTCCAATTGAAAATCTATATTCGTTGACACGAGTCAATTTTTTCGTACGAAATCCTCGATGTCAATTGGTCGAACCGATTGTAGACCGTGAGAACACGCTGTGAGCCTCGAAGATTACAATTGTAATCGAAGACACTGAAATGCGCCTCCCTTCGAATAACAAAATAACGGTTCATCTTTTATTCAACCAATATCGAATGAAATTCGATCACCGATGAATTAAAGAAAAAAGAAAAACGAAATACTCGCGTTCAGCGAATCTTTGAAGACTGTTATTTCCGATAAATATAAAATATTTATTAAAGGTCCAGACAAGAGAAACTTGATTTGAAAAAGCAAACAGTACTTTCCGATGGAATCGACGACTCGCGGGTGAAATTAAATAGGAAACAAATGTATGGCAGCGTTCTGAGCGACCGAATGCATCGAGCATTGTCTCGGCGACAGTTCCCATCGGATCCCAGGCCGGTCCGAATCGATTTTTAAGCGAGGGTTGCGCAACGTTCACGTAACTTCGAGACTGTAATCTTCGAGGACTACGTTTCTCTGGACTGTGCATACGAATGAGAGTGATCGGCTCTCAGAAACGTCTGTGCTGAGAGAGAGAGAGAGAGAGAGAGAGAGAGAGAATGAGGGAGAAGCGATGGGGGACATGTGCGTGCACGTGAACCGAACGGTTGAACCGGAAGCATCGTACAAAAGGTAACTTTGTATCTTTTATTATAACACTGAAAGCGTTGAAATAGATTTGCCCCGTCGAAAACTCGAGCTGTACCCGAGCCTTTTCTTTCTTTTTCCATTGACCCGCCTCGATCATCCTCGAACCCCTCGTCCTCGTCCCGTATCGTATGAAAAAAAAGAAGGAATCAATTAAACATCGTTCGGCCAGGCTAGCGACGACGCCATCGAAAATATCCACTCCGAATAAAATATCGGGGCTCTAATTAAACATACGGTCTCTTTGCTCCGGATCCGTATGAAAAATTAACGAGTCCGATACCCGGAATCCTTAATACCACGGGAAACAAGATGGCCGGATGGATGGATGAGAGCTTAGGATTGTCAAGGAGGACGAAAGGTCGTTTCATAATTATTTATACCCACCCCGGAATTTATAAGCGTCCCGTTGCATTGTCGACTCGGTCTCATCAAATATTCACGTTTGACAGCTTACATGTCTTCCGTCAAATGATATTTCAGTCGTTTCTGAATCGTAATCGTTTCAATCTATTAGCTGTCTGTCTGTCGAGCGTGCTTGTCGCGGAGAAAAATTAATTATCAAATACTGAATACGAATTCATTTGTCTACGTCCAATTTGTTCTTTTCATTTATTATAACGATTGACAGACACGATCAATCAATTACAAAAACATCGACTGTAAGGTAATCCTTATTTCGTAACGGTGATCTGCAGTTGCGATGGATCACAATTAAATAATCGAGGAGACACCGGTAAAATAAATATTAAACAAACCGTCGAGATCCCCTCCAACGAATTCACTGAAAAGAATGGCACCCTCATAATTAAAAAAAAAACTGGAACCCAGAAGTGTCCTTGAACGACCTTGGCCGTTCGCAATCGGCGAAGTGGCCGCGGAACCAATGCATATATATTTTTGAAAAGTTCATCTCCGTAGGAAACGAAGTTTATTCCGCGCTTCAGGGTTATTTCGGTGTAATCTAGCCTGCGGGTTCGTTAATTTGCGAATTCTAGAAATGGCGAGCGTCGGATAAAGACGAGCGGGGTTCTGGTGTTGGTCGTTCCGGCGCATTTAAATTAATTAAAACGTCGCGCGACTCGGAAATACCGTCGTTGGATATTATTTTAGCCGGTTGGTAAATTGCGATCTAATTGCGAGCAACCGGGGGGTTTAGAAGGGGGAGAGGGGGGCCACGTGTTCCCATTCTTCGTTAACGATTTTTCTATTACCGGGAGCGACGGTTAGGTAGCCGGGGAACGGTTATCTTGGAGGATATTAAAACCAGGTCCTCGGCGGACGTAGTCGAAAGCGGCCGCGGATAATTTGATTCTCGTTGCGCTGCTAATTTATCGGTCGCCAAAACCGGGTTACAGTTCCATAAGTCATGAAGCGAGAGAGAGAGTGTCACGCTTGCGTCATCGAATCTACGTATGGATTTTGTCATCGGACACCAAATTATTTAACCAGCCAACCCCCTCCTCCTTCTCCTCCCTCCTCCATCTCCTCCCTTCTCTACTTCCATCGGGACGATAATCGAATCTACCCCGCTAATTTTGAATTTCGCGCCTCGACGAACATCGGCTGACCCTCGTCAACCCCCCTCTGATTACTGATTAGCTTAATGAAAAGGTTGGTTGCCTTTCGTTCGAAATTTCGTCCCGATTCGAATAAATTGTTTCCGTGTTTATTGCTCCACCGTGCGGAAAAGCAATATGGTTATTATAGAAATTATTGTGTACGCTGAATTACTGTTGCATCAACAGTGTTTCCTAATAAAATAAATCACCACGGAGCAAGCTCTGTTACACTGTCGTAATGTTTTTAAACATTTCAAGGAGAAGAAGATTATTCTTTCGCTTACAATAATTTTATATATTTCAGAACAGCCTTATTATGAAAGCACACATAATAAAACAGCTTGTTCAATTATCAAAAAATTAATCAACGCTAAAATGACGTTTTAAATAAATTGTTTCGTCTATTTCAAAAACAGCAAACCTATCGCAAGCTAAATCTATGTGCTCAGGGATTAAACGGCGTCTTCCAGATGTTCCAATTATCACGGCCAGGTGCGTACCAAGAGACAGATTGAATTTATTCATCACTTGATCCAGAACAGCCGGAGGAAGAGCTCGTTTTCTTCACCTGCGACGGAAGTAACTCGCGACTTCGTTGAAACACAGAGAGAATGAACTTACTAATTCGGCCGTCTTTCTAGCAGCGGCGGTGGGCACGCGCGCTGCAGGTTTTAAAATTGTAATTACTAGGCGAAGGCATGTTGCTTTTAAACCCCGGTTTTAATCGTCCCTGGCCAACCCAGCGATAAACTTGTCGCACGTGTTCGTCGTTACCAGCGAGGCAACCGTGCAGTAAAATTCATTCCACCGTCTAAAATATTCAATTAAACCATTAATTACTGCCCCACACGTTTTTCGAGTTTATGACGGCGGCGCACAATTTACATTTCAAAATGTCTCTGCTCAAAGTTAGCTCGTTCACAGTCTTGCATATTTCTCGTCTTTCAATTCACGTTTCATTCCTTCACGTCCTTCAATTGAATTCAATTCAATTTACTAAATCGACATAATATCGATTAACAAAATGTACCATATAATAATCTTCTTTAGAAGAAAAAAGGTTGTTATTTCACCAACTAATGTCACTATAAATAGACGCGTAAAATACACTGTAACACCAACAACCTCGCCAAAGTATCACAGCCTAGAAATCCAATTCATTCAATAAATTACCAATTCACCGCTGCCCGCGTAAAAGTTTGATTATACTTGCGAACGTATCTACGGTCGCGCAATCATTTCTCGGCGTCAGAAGTTAATTCACGATCGCGACCAATAAATCTTGGAGTAAATTTCGGCGATAACAGTGTCCCAGTTAAAAATAAAATATTGAGGCACATTTTGTGATTTACGTTTCGAATGCAACGCGTTCGGCGAAGATGCATTCGCGTGTGCAACATGTTCATGTGCACACGGGGGCCTGCATTGTGCCGCGTCGGTTTTGCATTCGAGCGCGTCTTATTACCGGACGACCCACATAAGAATATTCATGACCCTGTATTCGGGAACGACGGGCCAATTTTCGCGGAGGACGAGCTTCAAAAAAAAAAAAGAAAATGTTGTATAGCCGTACAGCGAAATGGGCTGACACAGCCCCGGTGTATATTCCATTCCGTACGGCAAACAGCAAACCCGTGGGGAAGACTCGGAGAACACGCGGTTATCATCGTTCCTCGAGCATTTACATTCAACAATAATCGTTATCTGTCGCCCCGAATCCCGCGATTTCCATGGAAATCCGATGTGCATCGCATTTAAATACAATTTCAGGTCAGAATCCCGTTCTACAGGACGCCTCGAGATGGCGGCTGGTCTTGGTACCGCCACAATGGCGGATGGTAGCCTAGAACTCGAGGAATGATGCAGTACCTTCTCGTACTTTTTTTTTAAAAATGTGGTACTATAGCTTCAACGATCCTTCTTTAAATTATAAAGAAATTATGTATTTAAACATTTTTAAATATTACTGTAGGGCGCTTCAAGATTACAGGGTGTTTCAACGATCACTTGTATTTCGTCACGTTTTGGGAACTATGTATATCATGTTGACAGCGACCGTGCTCAAGCGGTTCAGCAAAACACGTTGCGTAACAGGGCAACAACACGCACGCACAGACTTTGATATCGGAGCGAACGATAACAAGATCCCACCAGGCTGAAAGTTGTACTGGTGTCTCACGGTGGTGTCCGCGAGGTTACTTCTGTTGTGTTTCTCAAAAGAATCGTGAACGCCGCGTCCTTCATCATGGCTCTACCTTGGCGGTTCATGGCCATCGTTCGTCTGGTAAGGCAACGTTATGCGACCGTCCGTTTCCCGAGAAATTCTACGTGTCCACGTGGAAATTGCGGAGAAGATCGTTCGAGCGATCTCGGCTCTACTCGGAGACCGTCGATGCTCTGTTTACAAACGGTTCGAACCGCCAAGAGAATCTCTGTGACAAGTTTCTGTGAGACGTTCTAGGCTTCCAACGATCATGTATTGTTTGTACAATTGCATTATTTTAATCTCAATTTAAATTTTTTTAATGAAAAATCAACGTTTTATTGCCAGCGTTTCATTTTCGATGATGGTACGTTTCTATGGGGTTTTGCGCGAGCTTTGCACGGTCGGCGAGCATCTGAGAGTGCGGGCCATCCCCGGCAACACCCGATTCTGCGGTCTGCGGTGCAAATTACGCGGGGGCGGAAGGGTGGTAAAGCGATAAACACGCGGAAATGGAATTAAGACGCGTCGATCAAAGCGTCACCGGGAGCGTTCGCGTTTTCCGTCCGTCGGAAAAGAGATCCGATCGACGGAATTGCCACGGGTTTCGAAGGGCTGCCAACCCCCGTTCCGCTTCCGTCGAACCCCCACACCCGCTCGAATCTATTTCGAGTAGAACCAATATCCGGTCGAATATTAGTTATCGCACCCGCGTTAACAGTTTCAAAGTTTCGATACAGATGGAATTGCTGACGGCAGCATTTGTAACGGGGACGTCGAACGGGGTGGCAAACGGGGTGGCAAACGGGGGATGGAAGCCTTTCTGTTTAGCGATTCCGAACCCTTCGGTTATTAGTTTGTCGTCTCCCGTGATCCTAAGTCTGCTAATGGCAACCTAATAGCCGGTGCCTCGAACTACTACCCTTTTGGTAATGTTATTAACATATTATTAAGAACATTTCACTTGCTGAGCGATAGTTCGCTTCCGAAGTTACAGGAATTGTTACCATGGTCTCCTTCCGCTTTTGAATTTCGCAGGGAAATTATCTTGGACTTTTCAAATCAATATCTTCAATTGAATTCAATTTTCCTGAATATTTGTTCGAGTTGAATCTGTTTGAATATTCGAATTTGTTCGAATATTTTCGATTGAATCGAATCCATTTGAATATTCGAATAACATTGAAATCGTTTAAATATTTTAATGGAAAATTACGCTCCTTCTCCCGCGAAATTCAAAGTGAAAAATGCTTCACCGTGCGAATTATCGAATTTCCGACACGAAAACGTTTCCCGGCTGGCCGCACATCCGTCCGGGTTATTATCCGTAAAATAATAAACATCACGATTTTAACGATCTCGCGGCTGTTCGCGTAACGGGAACGGGGGTTAAATCGCGATCGCAGAATGATGTTCCCGACGACTGTGTAACAACGCGAGTCATCCGACGACACAGCTAATTTCGTGATTCGTGCACAGAGGGGAAAATACATGTTACAATTACTGTGCTCGTGTTCGATCCCGGTATATAATCGTCGTAAAACACGATGAATTTTGTAATTGTTTAATGGCTCAACGGCGGCAGCGATGCAATTATCGACTCCATTAAGATTAGCGCCCGTCCGAAGCTTGAGAACAAATCGTTGGTAATCGATCGATTTAATTAAGGGATCGGATTATAATTATCCGAGAGCTGTTCGAAGTACCTTCAAGTCGATTACGATCATTATTTATGTCGCACTTTCTGATTGGTCGCTTTCTGTCATAGTTCCGCGTGCGGCTCGATGTCGAAATCGAATTATCGATGGCGGATTCTTGCGCAAGATAAACATTTTAATTTCACAGCACCGGTGCGCTACGTAGACACCAGTTTTCTTTGTAAATAAGCATAGGTTTTATCAAGTAAATAAAATTCCCCTAGATTTAACATGCTTCTGAAAATTTCATATTAACAACTGGTTACCGAACGAGGTTTCAAGGATCATTGGATCATCGATTCCTGATCCAAGGGCCCGTACGCGAAACGTACAATTACTGGCGCAAATATTCCAGTTTTATTGGCAAGCGTGTACACAATGAGAATCCATGTTTATTTAGGGTAGGAGCGTACGCGATCAAAAATGTCGATTCCTCCATGTAAGCTGCTTTCGATGCGGGAACGTCGTCCCCTTCAAACTAGCGGATATCGGAGAGGGAATTCGAGACGTCACGATCAAAGAATGGTGAGCGAAACAATGAATTCCCCCCTTCAGACCTCTCGCAATTATACAACGAATTCTCTGCCGAAAAGATGTAATTCTTTCAAATAATTATTTTTTACTTTTTAGTTTTGGGTTAATATTTGTATCACAGACAGACAAACAAACAAGAAAGCGAGCTGATAAAAACGTGTTAAAATATATAATTCTATCTCCGCTGCTCTTCGAGTCGTTAAGCTACAAAGGTTTTCAACCTCTAAACCGGTTTTACCAAGTTTTATCTGTTAGGGCAGAAGGAAGAGTGAATCAGGTGTAGTTATAGTTATCTCAGCGATTCGTCGTTCGCGAACCTTATCGGCGGGTAATTGCGAGAGGAAGAGAGAGAGAGAGAGAGAGAGATAGGGAGGAGAGGGTAGTCGCAGAGGGTGGCTGGTTGTCATCCTAAATGCGGCATGAAGGCTCGGTACACGAGCGATTTGAATGCACAGGTTCGTGAAGCCGGGCGACCGGGTGTCTCAATTCGATAACATTTGCGAGGTGCAAAGCGACAAAGCGTCCGTGACGATTACCAGCCGTTACGACGGATTAATTAAGGCCTTGCACTACAAGGTGGACGACGTGGCTCTGATAGGGGACTCTCTGGCGGACATCGAGCTCGACGATAACGGACCCGTCGAAAATCTCCTCGAAACACCAGCCTCAAAGACTGAGTCCGTCGGGGCTGAAAAAGCCAGCGGAAAAAATGAACAGCTTGCTCCAAACATCGGGTGAGTCCACGTTTTCGACAATTATTTAACCCACTATCATCGTCACGCGTTTGTAAACTGCGGAACTCAAAATAAAAATTGAGAAAGTTTTACATCAACTTGGTTCTCGTTTTCGTTTCATAAAACGGCGAACGAAAAATCGTGCATGAATTTTTAAGGATTCCCTGTAAAGAAGGGGCTTCGAGCTTCAAGTCCATGGTAGTTTAATTTACGAGAAAATTTTTTAGAAGTTTCTAGCTTCGAGCCATTTAAATTGGTAAAATTTTAAATTTTTACTTAGAGGAAAATGGACACGTGGCGAAAGTTGAGGTTTCAAGCTTTAGAACGAGTGCAGGCTTATGTCTGAACTATTTGTTTTTACGAAATTATTACGATTCAAATGTGGAGATTTTTTTGAAAATCGGAAATTGAATAATTTTTCGATTCAATGTATGATTGGGATTAATTGGTCATGCTAGTTCTGGTGTGAACGCTTAATTGAAGAATGTTCGTGAAAAGTGGAGGGTTCGAGGAGTGAAAACAGACTTGTCTGGTTTTTGCACGAAGGTTGTCAAAGGGGGAAGACGTCGGAGGAGAACAAGGGCCGGGAAATGGGCTAGAAAAGGCGCTGGCTACTCCCGCGGTTAGGCGGATAGCCATCGAGAACGGAATCGAGTTAAAAGACGTCGTTCCCACGGGCAAAGGCGGCCGTGTACTTAAAGAGGATATATTGGCGCACTTGGAGCGAATTTCTGCTGGTTCCGCGGGAAACACTAACCTGGAAAAACCAACCGATGGTCGGATCACGCCGATAAAGGGCTACGCGAAGCATATGTGGAAAACGATGACGCGATCGCTGGTAAGTTGGACACGGAAGATAACGCGGCCGGACGTCGTAAACGCGAATTATGCGATTCCGTGTGTGGACAGTCGCGGTTTTTCCTTGCGTTTTATCTGGGATATATTTGACACTGTGGACCTCGAATCGAGTTTTATACTTGCTTTCAGCCGCTTTTTTTTTATAGAAAGCTTATGGTAAAATAATACTTCTATTAGATAGAATGTTTAAGAATTTTTTTCTAATTTTGTGTTGAGCAAAAAAGAAGTAATTCGTTAAACCGTGCTCATCCTACAACTACCCTTGTAACAGGAGTGTGGAGACACTTTTCACCATCTTCTTCGACTATATAACAGTTACATTTGAAAATTTAGTTATTCTCAGGTACAATTGGAAAAATATTCAAGTTTTTTATTTATTTAGTCCCAGCAATCATAAATTCGTCGATAACGATATCTCGCGAGGTAGAACCACAGTTTAAAATTCTGCTTTAATAAAACAGGCAGGTTACCTTCCACAAACTTTGTTCGAAAGTGTTTTATTGGGGCTTAAACATTAAAGTTTGTTTTGCAAAGTTGAGAACTCCCGGCACGAGGAAACTGTAAAGCACACGTGCATATTCCAGGTTCGCCCCTTATGCAAAGTGTCCATAAACGTCGTACTAACAATAAAAGTGGTGTTCCTCGCAGGGCTCTCTTTTCTGGAACATTGAATACAAACTTACGTTCCGGTTATGTGGACTGTGCATTAACAATTCAGTCTACACTATGAACTAGACAATTTCACTTCTCCAGCAGTAGAGCTGCGGAGCTCGCATAAATGTCGAGCTTCAGTTTATTTTTACAGAGATGCGCTATGATAAACGTTGCTCGAAAACTGCGTAAACACAGTTTCAATATTTTTCTACAATTCCTTAGCTACATAAATATAACAAAATAAAATGCACTCTTTTCAAAAACAATTGAATAAACAATGGGCTAGAATAACTAAAACGTTTCCGTTCCATTTTTCAGTTCATCTAATATTTACGGAATCGCAAAATATAACAAAATAAAATATTCGCATATAAAAAAACAAATTGAAACGATCAAGGTAAATTATAAATTTTTGTTTCATCCATAGCGGTCTTATTCCTCGGTAAAATGTAATTTTATTCTGCGAGCGATAAAAAACATTCGGAACGTTTGCACGGCGGTCGCAATTAGCGGGGAAAATACCGTCGGCATGTTTGGACGTTAAAAGTAACACCGAGTGTCTTTTCGAAACGGTTTAATCGCGTTTGGTTGCGGCAACGTTGACGCGGAAATTCGAATCGATCGGTATCGCTCGTGTCAAC
The DNA here is from genome assembly GCA_028455615.1 of Lasioglossum zephyrum. Taxonomy (NCBI): domain Eukaryota; kingdom Metazoa; phylum Arthropoda; class Insecta; order Hymenoptera; family Halictidae; genus Lasioglossum; species Lasioglossum zephyrum. The sequence continues at coordinate 10,723,879 of CM052327.1, forward strand.
GTCGGCCGTCGCCATTATCGGCTCGCCGTCACTTCCGGCGTTTCCCACGAACGAAATTTATCCCGAGAAAAATCGTTCGGAAAATATTAAATCCTGATCCTCTCATTCCTTTTTTACCTCGTCTCTGTTTCGTCTCCTTCGAACAACATAGTCGGATAAAACTGCCAAACCCCTTTACGTCACGCTCGCTTACGCTCAAACAACCCAGCGAAAATAACGTAGCCTCCAAAAATATTATTTTCTAAATGACTCAACTAATCTTCCGTATATTTTCCAAACAATCTTTTTTCTCCTTCACTTTTCTTGCATTCAATACTGTTGCGAGGAAATTTATTCAACAGCTTTCCACGAATGCATTTTTAAACACAATTTCCACTTTAATTTTCGGAAAAAATACAAGTTTTTCTAATATTGTCAGAAGAAACAGTGTAAAATGATTCACGATGGCGGGCTCTGTGAAATGATTTATGGAATAGAAAAATTGATAGTTTTCCATTCGGGACTGGTGGTTTTTCCGTGTTAATCCCGCGCCGGCTTTCTTTCATTTTTCCCGGGCTCTGTTTCGGTATAATCGAGCTCGACAGCGAACCTCCTTTACGCCACGGCCGTTTAATCGCGGTAGCAGTTTGTTCGGTCGCGTCATTTACTCGCGCACCTCGCCACGCATTATTTTACAACGATTAACCGGCCGTTTATTCAGCGGCTGCGGCCACGTGGGACGTGATACGCGAAATTCTGCTAATCTTGCGATTCACGCGTGGCCAGCATTTTATAACCGTCCCCTCTCGGTTTATTAATATATCGCGGCCAGAGATCGTTACCATTTTTCATTCACCGTGCGCGGACCCACGTGCTACGGGAAACATTCGATCCGGATTGTTTCCCAACGAATTTACTAGCTAATCATTACACATTTATCGCAGAGCATTCCGCACTTCGTGTACAGCGACGAGTGCACCATCAACAAACTAATGGCCTATCGTAACGAGATAAAAGACAGTTTGAAAGAAGAAGGCATTGCCCTGAGTCTGATGCCATTCTTTATCAAAGCAGCTTCGAAATCGTTGGAAAAGGTGCCCGAGTTGAACGCCTGGCTGGACGAGGAAGCGCAAGGGTTGCATATAATCGGGAGCCACAACATTGGCATAGCAATGGCCACGCCACAAGGCCTCGTAGTGCCAAATATCAAAAACGTGCAAAACCTGAACATCCTGGAGATCGCGAAGGAATTGAACAGGTTGCAGGAACTCGGCAGAAACTGCTCGATTCCGTTGGCCGATCTGACCGACACAACTTTCTCGCTCTCCAACATCGGCGTGGTAAGCGATTTCCAACAAAAATGATTTTTTAGTTTTATTTCTTTCTCTCCTTCCTCCACGTCCGGCATTCTCGATCGGCCGAACGGTCAAATTGAATCTCGAGACCGATTTAAATTTAATTCGACCCGTTGACGGAGAAAATATTTGCATTCCCCGGCTCCTCTGTACATATATACAGGGCTCGTTACGTTTATACATACAACGTGACGAGAGATTCCGCCACCGCGAAATACAATTACGTAATTCGTTAATTTCGCTCGATATTCGGCTCGAAATCGTGTTAATCGCTCGAGAGCTCCACTGTCCGGGGAAAAAACAGTTTTTCGCGATCGAAAACAGAGATTTAATTGGCCGGCGATTTTAAATGCCTGCGCCGTTGCTTAACGCATTGTCCACGATTGTCTCGTGATTTTGTTGAAGTCCATAAGCATTTTTGAATAGCTCTTTGAACGTAATAGTTATTGCGAGATTCGTTTTTTTTTGTGCAATTTTGCAGGTCGGCGGTACGTACACAAAGCCAGTGATCCTGCCACCGCAAATCGTGATCGGCGCATTCGGAAAAGTGCAAAAGCTGCCGCGATTCGACGATGAAGGGAACGTGATAGCTGCAAACATAATCTCAGTGAGCTGGGCAGCCGACCATCGAGTCGTGGACGGCGTTACCATGGCGAAATACTCGAATCTCTGGAAGCATTATGTCGAAAATCCCTCGTTCCTGTTGATAGGAGCGTGATTAAGTACACAACACATCGAGCACAATCTTTCTCACGACCTTTTATTACCATTTTCATGATGGCCGATAGTCTGCGAGGAAGTGCACCAACTCGAAACTGTGCGATCCCTTTTCTCGTGAAAATAAATCGTTGAATCAATTTTGCAATACTTCTCTGATTATTATTGTCAAATTTCTGCATTCTTATGTTCGGTTAATTAACCATTTTTATGTTCGTAATTACGCAATAAATCTTTAGAGAGCTGCCGAAATTGTTTGGAATATTAAATCAAGATCAATTTCACCTTTTAATTATTCCGTGCACTTTAAGAGCACGCGAATGATTTAAATAATTCTACATGCAACGCAACTGATAATACACTTTCGGCGAAAAGCGCGCGGGTCAATCGGGTGGCTTAATTAAGGATGCTAATTGCTGGGTGTGAGAGAAGTACGACCTTACGTTTTGTACGTAAATATTAATTTATTTATTGCTGCACAACCAACTAGGACTTTGTTTTTCATAAAGATAAAATATCTTATTTTTGTAATTTTCCTTCTTTTTAATCTGTTTGCTTGTTTGTTCTCTAACATATTCAAAGTGTTACAACTTGTATG